>JANBSE010000010.1:0-19904 GCA_027578475.1 Coemansia sp. RSA 2607
CCGTACCCTTGGCTATACCCTTGGCTATATCCCTGACTTTGACTGTATCCTGGACCCTGGCTGTACCCAGGGTTCTGCACATACGCGTCGCCCAGCCCCGGATCGTTCCTCCGCGCCTCCTGCGCCAGCAACCGCTCAGCCGCCGACCCATGCCGCTCGCCCTTCGCGTCCTTCTTAAAAGCATACCCAACACTAACACACTTGCCGCCCAAATACTGCCCATCCATCGCCTCAATCGCCCGATCCGCCGCCTCAAACGTCGCATACCCCACGAACGCAAACCCCCGGGACGCGCCCCCCTGATCCCGCGCAATCCTCGGCGCCTGCGCCAGCTGCCCGAACGCCCCAAACGTGTCGTGCAGCAGCTTCTCGTCCACCATGTCCACGTCCAGGTTCCCGATAAACAGCTTGGCCCCCACGTCCTGCTGCTGCCGCCGGTCCATCGACGACGGGTTGACCCGCAGAGGCTTGTTGTACAGCTTGATTAGGTTCATTATTTTCACAGCGTATTGCGCGTCTGAGGCGGTTTGGAACTCGCAGAACGCGTAGCCTAGCGGTCGCTGCGTGACGCGGTCCTTTGGCAAGTGCACGTTGACTACGGGTCCCGCCTGCACCATCAGCTCCCAGATCAGCTCGTCCGTCACCCGCTCGTCCAGGTTGCCAATGTACACCGACGCATCCTGGTTGCGCTCAAACTTTTGTGCCATATGTTGTAATAGTATGTGTATAATGAAAGAATATATATGCTTTATTTATTGACGTAGAATAATATTTTTTTTATTGAATTATGTTTAAATAACACTCTTGTTTCTATCTGAAGGTTATGGCTTGAAAAATATGCTACTTGTTATGTATTATTTCTTTGCCCCCGCTGCACTCACCCCTGCCGCTATGCCTAACGCCCCGGCAAGTCCCAAAGTGCCCGCCGTAGCCGCCATCCATATAAAAAACGACTTGCTCATATTATCCCCGTCCATCTGATTCTTCGCCAGGAAGAAAATCGGGTCAGTGATGACAAATGTTCCCAGCGACAGGCACCACGCACTGTATATAATCGCATTATACTGCAGGGTATTGAACCTGTCGAACTTTGTGATTTTTCTGCTCAGCACCGGGATGCTTAAAAACCACAGCACTATCGTGACCATTAGCAAAAGTATGTAGTTGGCTACGTACGCTGACTGCAATGGGTCTTTGACATGCAGCTTGGCGTAGTATACGGAGAACCCGAGTACCCCCAAATAAGCTGAAATGCCTAATAGACCGACGGTCTTGGCAAAGTTGAGCAGAACGCCGTCTCCTGGAGTAGACATGTTATTTGCTTATACGTGTGGAAGATTATATTACTAAACTTATATAAATGTATAGATGGCCAACGCTGAGAGAAGATGAGACTAAAATATTTTTTTTACAGAATAAAACTACAAAAACTTAATGTAGCCGTAATGCTACCCAGTCATGGTTTTTACATTTATATTAACGTCAACTTGCAAGCTTTCAGTTTTTTTGTTAATTTATTTATTTGTTCATTTAAACTATCCTTTGTTTTGCTTGTTTACACCTTTGCCTAAAGAGTATTAGTCGACTCGCGTGTTAATTCAATATATAATTAAAGCTTTATAAAATAAACCCCTTTTAAACATTAAAAGTGCCAAAGCACTACAAAAACATTTTGCAGCCAGTGTTATCATGTGTATTCTTTTACCCTGTTAAAAGAGATTCAAAAAAAACATGAAATAACCCCAGTCTTTCTACATGTTTAACAAAAATGTGTTAATTTCACTACACGTCATTTTAAAATATAATCGTGAGCGCCACAAAGCTCATGTCACGCGCCCAAGCACTTTTCCAGATCGTATGTCTTGGCCCCAGCGGTCTTTACAAACACTTGCTTTTCGGTAACGATCGCCGAGACGAGTTCAGCCGGTGTGACATCGAAACTCGGGTTCCACGCCTGCGTCTCCCTCGGAGCAACACACAAAGTTTCGCGCTCCAACCTACCACTATCCAGGCCGCCGAGCACAAAGCCCTCAGCCCTGGTGATTTCCCTGGGATCCCTCTCCTCAATAACAATGCCCTCGCCCGAAGCCAGACCCAGATCTATGCTGGATGAGGGCGCAGCGACGATAAAGTCGCGACCGTGGAACCTCGCCGTGATGGCCAGCTGGTACGTACCAATTTTGTTGGCAGTGTCGCCGTTAGCCGCCACCCTATCGGCGCCCACCACAATGGCAACGATGGATGGGTCACGACGGAGCAGCGCAGACACCGCAGAGTCGCACACCAGGGTGGACGGAATACCCTCGCACAAAAGCTCATACGCCGTCAGCCTGGCGCCCTGGTTATACGGCCGAGTTTCGCCGAAATACACGTGCTCCAGAAGCGCCGCACCACGCGCGGACTGACCACTACCGCTACCGCTGCTCTGGTGAAGCGACCGGATGATCCCCAGGGCAGTCCCGTGGCCAGCAGTCGCCAGGGCCCCCGTGTTGCAGTGCGTCAGAAGCTTAAACTTCGCCAAACCTTGTTCAGCCGCACGCATGGCGATGTACTGCGCCCCGTGTTGGCCGATGGCCTGGTTGTCGCGCACATCGGCGGCGAGCATGTGCTCGGCCGCGTCGACGTACGCCTGGACAACGCTGGAGCCGGTCGCTGGTGGGTTCTGATGCTCGAGCGATGACGCTGCGACGGCCTTGAGCTTGGACACGGCGTCAAACAGGTTGACTGCTGTTGGACGCGAGGTCGCCAGGTAGTCGAGTCTGGCGACGATAAAGTCGTAGGCCTGCTGCGCCGACGCAAACTCCTGCTGGCTTATCTCTGCTGCGAGCGACAGCGCTGCGACGATGGCGATGGCCGGCGCGCCGCGTGTCTGCATGCTGACGATGGCGTGGTGGCCGTCGGCGCTGGTCCTGATTTCGACATACTCGCTTGCGTGCGGCAGCAGCAGCTGGTTGAGGATCGAGAGCCGCGGACGGTCCCAGCGGATGGCCTGGAGCTTTGAGCTAGCACAAGACTGAGCCATTGTTGTAAATGTGATTATAAAAAGGTAATTTTTGAGAAATGGAGAAAGATAAGAAAAAAAGGTAGAGTGTTCACACACACATTCATGCACCCTCACTGCTGATTAAATGGTCAGCAGCAGCTCGGTGTACTTGGGCAGCGGCCAGAACTTGTCGGCGACGGTGGCCTCGAGGGCGTCGGCAGCGTTGCGCACGCTGGCAATCAGCGGCACAACGTCGGTGTATGCAGCCATGGCGTGAGCGTTCGAGTCGTCCGACGCGTGCTCGACACAGCTGCCGACGGCGTCAGCCAGCTTGCGGTACTCGGCCTGCAGCGCAGCGACCAGCGGCGTCAGCTCGTTGAGTGTGTCGACCTCGGGCGCAGCCTCGACGCCAACGGTCTTGAGGTTGGCGGCAGTCTCGGCCAGCGACTTGCGGTACTCAAAGGCGGCCGGCAGGATCTGCTGGCCAACGATGGTCTTGAGCGTCTCGGCCTCGATGACGACGTCCTTGGCGTAGCGCTCGTTGAGGATGTGGTAGCGCGACCGCAGCTCGCTCTCGGTGAAGATGGCGGTCTCCTTGGTCAGCATGTTCACGTGCTTCTCCTTGATCAGATACGTGAACGCCTCGGGCGCTGATTTGATGTTGGGCAGGCCGCGGCGCTCGGCCTCCTGCACCCAGGCGTCCGAGTAGTTGTCGCCCTCGAAGCGCACGTCCTTGGTCAGCTTGATGTACTTGCGGATCACGGTGAGCTTGTCCTCGTCCGACGGCCGCGCCTTGCTGCCGGTCTGCGCGCGCAGCTCGGCCGTGATCTCGCGAATCGCCGCAGTCACGGCACAGTTGAGCACCGTCACCGGGAACGACGGCGACTGCTTTGAGCCGACGGCACGGAACTCGAACTTGTTGCCGGTGAACGCAAACGGCGACGTGCGATTGCGGTCTGTCAGGTCACGTGCGATATGCGGCAGCGTCGACACCTTGACGTCCAGCACAGTTCCGCCGACCTTGATCGACTGGAACTGCGGCACGCTAAAGTTCTTGAGCGGACGGTCCTCCTCGATGGCGTTCAGCACCTCGTTGAGCTGGTCGCCCAGGAACGCCGAGATGATGCCCGGCGGCGCCTCCTGCGCGCCCAGCCGGTGCTCGTTCGACGACGACGAGATGGCCACGCGCAGCAGCGCTGCGTGCTCCTGCAGCGCGCGCAGCACGGCCAGCAAGAAGATGATGAAGCGGAAGTTGGTCTCGGGCCGCACCGTCGGGTCCAGCAGGTTCTCGCCGCGGTCGGTGGCGATGGCCCAGTTGCAGTGCTTGCCCGACCCGTTGATGCCCTTAAACGGCTTCTCGTGGAACAGCACGCGCAGGTTGTGGCGGTGCGCCACCTTGTGCAGGATGTCCATCGTCAGCAGGTTGTGGTCAACCGCCACCGACGCCTCCTCAAAGATCGGCGCAACCTCGAACTGACCCGGCGCAACCTCGTTGTGGCGCGTCTTGATCGGAATGCCCAGCCGCAGGCACTCAAGCTCCAGCTCGCTGATTGCACTCAGCACGCGGCTCGGGATGCGGCCAAAGTAGTGGTCCTCGAGCTGCTGGTGGCGCGGCGGCAGCTGGCCGACAAGCGTGCGCCCGGTGATCTTGAGATCGGGCCGCATCGAGTACATCGTGCGGTCGACCATGAAGAACTCCTGCTCGGTTCCGAGCGTGGTGTACACGTGGCTGACGTGCGCTACATTGATCGATGGAGCGTGTTGAGTCACAAAACAACTGCCGGAGCAAGCAAGGCCTGATTAGTCAAACGTGTGCGCGAATTTACAAACAACAGCAAACACACCGTGATTGTGCACGTCCAAAAGGGGAAAGTGTGCAAGATAAATGCCCCCAACACAATATACCATATACTTACATTCGGGCTCGAGCAGGTTGACCAGCTCGGTGGCCGCGCGCGACAGAACGTCGTTTGAGCGCAGAAGCACCGTCTTCTCGTCGAGCGCGTCGCCGTTGTACGAGATGTACACCGACGGAATATACAGGATTGCGGTGCCGTTGGGGCCCTGCTGGACAAACATCGAGCTCGACGTGTCCCAGATCGTGTAGCCACGCGCCTCAAACGTCGTGCGCATGCCGCCCGACGGGAACGACGAGGCGTCAGGCTCCGACTGCAGCAGCTGGCCGCCCGAGAACTGGTCAATCGGCGTCACCTCCTCGCCGCCAGGCGTAAAGTTCGACACCAGCGACAGGAACGCGTCGTGCTTCTCGGCCGTCGTGCCCGTCTGCGGCTGGAACCAGTGCGTGTAGTGCGTGGCGCCACGGTCCATGGCCCACACACGCACTGCGTGTGCGATAGAGTCGGCCGTGGTCTTGTCGAGCACCTGCCGGCCACGCCGCTGCTTCAGGAAGCTGGCAAAGATTGGCTTGGGCAGCGCCTTGGCCATGGTCTTGAGCGTAAACACGTTCTCGCCGTAGATCTCCGACGAGTACTTGGGCTTGCCGTCAGCCTTGTGCGGGTACTGGATCTCGCGCTTGGGCGCCGAGGCGGCCGTCACAAGGGCCGATTTGCGAAGTTCGTAGGCAGACATCTTTAAGAGCGAACAGCTGGCTTGCCGGTTCAAATATATGTTGTGTGTGTTTTTGGGGTTTCAAAAAAAAAGCAAATAGAGATAAGAGCTATACAAAAAGAAGAGAAAAGTGGGAATGGAACAGCAGCGTGGTTATTAGTATTCAGTCAGCAGAAGCAGTAATGATTCTCAATGATAACAGCAGGAGAGGAGAGATTGGAAAAACGAGGACCAGCACATGGCGCCCGTTTTATACCTTAGCCGTGCTGAGAAATCAGTATATGCTATAGCCGCCAGCAAACGCATATATGCAACGGACCAAGTGGCTTTCTTTCTCGGTTTCTCAGGATCGGGGGGTGGCGCGCCAATAACAAGGCACAAGAGAGGAGAAATCATGCACGGTGGAGACGAGTGCCATTCATTACACATCACCTTGGCCAAGCAAAGAATCGGTTTGGTAGTTGCTTGCTGTGATTTGTCGGTGCAACGGTTTTGCCCTCCCACCCCTTGTTTTCTTCTTTCCTTAATCACACGCACATGCTGGAACACCGACGCTATTTTTATAGCCCATCGATCAGGAGGAGCAAGAAAGGGATCGCCGCCGGAAACCTGGGTTGCCAGCGGCTGGGTTGCATTGTTTCAGACATGATCAGGATGTGACACATATTGCGCGGCATCGATAGCGAATAGCTACAAGAAAAACTTACTCTCAGTCGATTCGTGTGCCGAGTTGCAAGGTACAGTCGTTGCTGCGATCGAAAAAAGTACTGATACTGTAAACAAAAATATAAAGGAATTGAACCAGCAGGCGAAGAGTGTTATCGATATCAGCGCGAAATCATTTGGGAATGAAGAATTGTACCCTTAAGAAAACAAGCGACCCTTTTATACACAACGTACGAAGCATGGGCCCTCTTCTCTCACACACACATACACAAATCACTGTCGCATACCTTGTTTTTCATCTTAAAGTCATCCAATTGGTGGTTGCTCACAAATGATGTGCAGTGGGTGCGGCTGTATGTATGTGTTGCGTACACGTGGATTGGAGCACCGATACACATGGCCACAACATCTCTCTCACTGTGCCAGCAAAAGCAAAACTCCTAGCCCCTTATCCACTCTATTGATTATCTGTTTTATCTTACGTGTGCAGGCGTGGGAGAAAAAATGATGAAAACATTTATTGCAATGCACGCTGGGACTCATCCAGCCACCCGCGTTTCAACCTCCATTCTGGTCGCACGATACAAACTAGCAACTAAAATAGACCGAGCGCTCATCGCCACAAAGTGACTCCAAGCAGTAGAACATGGCGCAAGGCTGGGAACATTTGCTGCTTGCTCGGGATTGCAAAACCAGAAAGTGCCAGCGCAGCAATTGCACGATTTGCAATTCAGCGAACCTTGCATTATCTCTAGCCATCACAGACCTCTTCTAACGATTGGGTGCGATCGGACGCACGATAGGAGAATTAACATAATCAAATCATAATCACGAGTAAAACTTCTTGTTGATCAGATACACGAGCAAGTTCGTGTTGACCACCACGCTGCCCTCGTACAGAGTCATCGTCTGCACGTTGTCGTACTGCAGCTGCAGCAGCTCCTGCATCTGGATCTCGCACCCGCCGCCGGGCATCTTGACGCCCATCAGGCTGACCTGCACGTCAAACACCCCTGGCTGGTCCGACGAGATTGTCAGACTGATCTTGTCCAGCTGCCGCGGCGGGTACCCCTCGACGCTGACAATCACGCCCTTGTAGTACAGCTTCTCGGCAGAGTACTTGAACGAGCCAAACCGCGGCACACGACCAGACCGCTGCAGGTCGCGCAGATGGAAGTACTGCCGAGTGAACGGCATCACCGAGTGCATTCGCCGCGCTCGGCTGTACGCCGCGCTGAGCGTCGAGTCGCCGCCTGAAGCCAGCTTCTTCGTGCACGTGTCCAGGTACTGCTCATACGATTGCCGCTGCGACTCGAGATAATCGCTCTTTTCCTTCAGATTCAGTAGCGTGATTCGGATCCGACGCATCTCAGCTCGCCGCCGCTCGCGCCGCTGCGCCTTTGTGCGGATGTCGCGTGCAATTGCGTTGAGCATGCCCTGGTAGCCGTCGCTACGCCGCACGCGGAACACGCTGGCGTAGGCCGGGCGTGGCCCCGGGCTGCTCTTGTCGCTGGCGCCCTGGGCGGTGCCTGTGCCAATGTTGGACTTGCGCGTGCGCTCGACCCAGCGCTGCTCGTCAAGATGGCGCATCGCCTTTGCTACCTGGCGCTTGAGCTCAGCAAACGTCATCTGCGCAAGCTCGCGAATAATCTTCTCTCCAGGAAGAGCCGGCGGTGGCGGTGGGCCAGTGGGAGTTGCAGCGCCAGCACGGGATCCGGGACGAGGCGAGTTACGACCCGAGGCAGACGACTGCGGCCGACCAACGCTGGCCTTGAGCGCCTCCTGCGACTCACGCAGCAGCATCGACGCCTGCTGTGCCTCCCACTGCTGGCGCCACTGCAACTGCTGCTTCTGCCGCCGCTCCTCAAGCTTTGCCAGCTCAAGCTGAATCGCTGCACGCCACCGCGACTCGTCCTCCGGAGTCACAGACCGCTCGAGGATCTCGAGCAGCGACGAGCCGGACTGAACAGGGAGGATTGACAGCCACTTGCGCTTGGTCTCGAGGAACAGGCGATGCAAGTTGGCCGCGCGCTCGGCCTTGGCATGCACAGCCTCCTTTGCTGTTGGCTGGTTACGCAGCAGCCCGCCGCTGCCATAAGACGCTTGGCTAGCACTAATTGCTGCATCGCTGAGAATCTGAGACGCAGAGGCTGCCAGCACCGATGTCGAAGCACTGCCAGACATGATTGTGATCGCGTCATCGGCAAAGCGGTCAGTCAGATCCATCTGGATTTCATACCGCGCAGCGAGCGGTTCGGGGCGGGTACGCGGTGCAGGGCCTAGATCCTGCAACACCACACGAAGCGGGTCGTCGAGCACCAGCACGCGGCCGCTGCCGTCAGATGTCTGCCGCTCGACCAGTACCGTGCCCTGAGGAATAGCATCAGCCAAATCCGATTCGTCTTCGCCCTCGTCGACATCCATCGCTGCATTAGAACCAGGGTTGGCGCGGACCTCCTCGTGCCTGCGCCGGCGTTCGATAATCCCAATAACAGCGTCGTACGACCCGAACCGCTGCTTGATTTGCTCAGGGATTGGCGGCGCAACATAGTCGAGATTGGCCTCCAGCGCTTGGTGCACCGTCTGAATCTCGCCCACACTCATCAGGATCGAAGGCTTGTTCAATGTAGCCAAGTCGGTGAACTCGTCGACCTGGAAGTGCACCTCTGGATCTACCACATCCGTTACCTCAAACGAGTATGCCAAAAACTTTGCCGACGTGTAGCCAACGTAGTTGTTCAGCGGCTGCAGGAACATGTTGTCCTCGTTGAAGTGCTTACCGACGCTAACCTGTGTAAGCATCTTGGCAATCTCAGCCAGGTTCTTGCGCTGCAGCGGCGAAATCGACGTCTCGATGACATCAAACGACTCGGGCGCCACAATCGCTGGGTTGATGTAGCGGTAGTACACCAGATTACCAACAATCTTCATAACCTGCGTTTCGGGCTCGTCGGGGAACTTTGCAGTCAGTGCCCGCCGCAGCTCGCGCGCAATGTAGCGCATGCCGTAGGGCATTGCGTCGAGTGAGCCTTGGATGGCCGCTATAAACTCGTCTGCTAGCACACGCAGCTGACGCAGGTGTCTGATAAATGTTGTGCGCGTCTCCATGTCGTTAAGCGCGTCCTCACGGCTGATGTCGTAGGCGCGACGTGATTTCTCTCCCGTGCGAGACTCTTCCTCACGGATAAGCGTGCGGTAAATTACCAGTGGATCAGACTCAAGATCAAGCTCGGGATCCTCAATGACTTTTTTGATCAACGGCTGCAGCAGATCACGTAGGTACTTGCGCTCCTTGGCACCACGGTTGTAGTGCACCGCCAGCTTGATAAAGATCGGATTACCACGCAAAAACTCTTGCAGCGACTCGATCGATGACAGCTCAATCTGGATAGCCGCGCAGAACAGCTTGAGCAGCAGGTACTCCTCGCGCGCGTTCTGTGCAAAGCCATACAGCGTCAACACAATCGTCTCAATCAGCTTGGAAATCGAGATTGTCTCTTCGTGATCGCCATGTGACCCACTCATGCCGTTGCCGCCGTTGCCAACACTGCTACCGTTAGCGACTCTGCTGCCGTTGGTAGTCACAGACTGCCGCATCGCCTTTGAGCCGCCCTGGTTCAGTAGAAACAGCAGACGGGCCAGATAGACCGGCTGAGTCTGCAGCAAGTAGAACAGGTTCTGGTATCCCTCCAGCCGCTTGCGAGACTCTTTATCCATGTTCTTGAGCGAGTACAGCGCGTTGGACGACGCTGCAGCAATGTTGGCAAGACCCAGTGACGTATAGGCACTCCGCAGACCGCCTCCAGGCAGCGTAGCAGATGCAGGGCGTCGGAGCTCATCGAGGAATCTAAAGTGGCGACTAGTCTGGTGCACAATCTCCTCAAGCGTAATTCGGTTGCGCACAAGCAGTGCAATCTTGATGTCGAGCTGGTCCAGAATGCGGGTAGTCTGCTGATTCTCACGAATCTGTCGCACGGCCTTCTGTCTCAACCGCTCGAGTTCGAGCTCCTCCTCTAGATCCTGATCCGTGTCTTCAAGCAGCGGGGCGCAGCTCTGTACAATCTTGGGCGTCGGCGGCGTGTCCTCGACAGTCAGAGTACGGTACGCCTTGCCAGCCAGCTTGGCACGATACATATTCTGCATCTTGACAATGACGTTAATATTGCGGTTCAGGTGTGTATGCCGCTCACGAATACGCTGACGCACCAGATAGCCGCGGCATAGTGCCTGAATAAGCTTGACGCCGCGCTCGACATTACGCCAGTTGGTAAGACGCTGGCCAATCTCGTTGCGCACAAGGTAGCCACGGCAGTGTGCCTGGAAGCGGACAATAGCTGCGGTCCACCCACGCATCTCAGAATACACCTTTCTTGCCAGCTTACCACGCACAAGTGCCTGTATGCCAGTAATGCGTCGTTCAAGCTCAGACCGCTCGGCCTCTAGACGCTCCTGATGCTCGCGTGCTGCCTTCTCCTTCTTTACACGCTCCTGCTCAACACGCTCACGCTCCTTCCGTGCCCGCTCGCGAATGGCCTCTTCAATACGGCGCTCCTCTGCTTCGGCTTCTTCTCTCTGCCTGCGCTCTTCAGCCTCGGCTTGCCTGCGCGCCTCCTGCTCTTTTTCTTCCTGGATGCGCCGCTCCTCAGCCTCAACAAGGAAGCGTGCATGATCTTCCTCAGCCTGCTTCTGCGCCTTGTACTCGTTCAGTTCGCGCTTAGCCAGGACCATGCGCGCCATCGACTGCATTACAATGGAAGACTCGACCATTCGCAGATACCGCCGTGCCTGCCGCTTGTCCTCGACAAGACGCTCAGCCAGCACCTGGCGTGCCGAGCTTTGGAGCTGTAGCACAATATCAATGCGCTTTTGCCAGTACAGCTTGGCCTTTTCAAGCCTCTCAATTTTTGGGTCGTCCAAAAATGACACATCCTCGTTAAATACGACTGTTCGATGCTTACGGCCCAAATTATCTTCAGCCAAAGCGTCCATTTCAGTGCTCTCTGTAATTTCGTCGTCGTCCTCATACTCGCTGGCGCTGTCGTCGTCATTTTCATCTGGATTGTCATCAGCAAAGAGCTCCTGAGCCTTCATTGGCAGCACTTCACGAGATAAACGCGGACGGCGGCTCCCGATACTCGAGTCAATTAAGTGGAACGAGGGCATATTTGTACCCAAGTTGTCCAGCTCGGCCTGCGTCTGAGCCAGCTGCGCTTCAGAGAACTCGAGTCGACCAAGAAGATCTTGCATTTCTGGAGCAATACCCATTTTGAGCAAAAAGTGACTGAGGGCATGGAGACAGTAGATAACTCGCGGCATGTTTTTGCGGTCGTATAGGTCAGTCAGCTCAAAGTGGAACAGCCGTGGCAAACGCACCTGGCGAATGGCACGCAGGAAAAAGTTGATGTTGTCCGTAAACTTGAACACAAACCGCTGACGCACGCCGTTGCCCAGCGGACCACTCATCGCCGACAGGTTGCCGTTTGCCGCTGCAGGCGTTTCGTAGATTTTGCCAACAGCCTCTGGGCAGAACGTGCGTGCCAGCTTGGCCAGCGCAACGCCGTCCCTTAGCGAGTCCTCGATGGTCTCGATTGGTGGTAGCTCTTCAGTAATGCATGCCTCAATCCACTCCTTGGCCTCGCTCACGTGGCACAGATACTCGTAAGCCGCCAGGTTCTTGCGCTCAACGTCGCACCAATTGCCGTTGCGCATAACCGACGCCTCGTACCCGACCTGCGAGCCCTCGCGCTGCAGCCGATGCCGGTTCTTTAAACCCATTACACTTGGCGAGTCTGGTGGATCTACCATCATTGCCGATAGTGGCCGCCCTCCGATTGGCGAGTTGCTATCCATGAACCCGCCGTTTCCTGACCAGAACATGGCGCTCATTGGTCGCGATGGAGTCTGTGCCGAGTCGACGACGGTGCGGCTGCGTGCTCGGGCAGTCACGCGCGGCGAGTGGCTGTCGCCGTAGGACAGTCCTGCTGTGCTTCCGCCATTTGAAAGTGCAGCTGCCTTGGAGTATGGTGGTGTGGCCATGTAATCAACAGGTTCTTCTGCCTCCTCGAGCATGTGTTTGCCGCTCGAGACCTTGTCCTGTCGTCGAAAGTCGCTGCCCTTTCCGGGCATGCGCACTGAGACTGTGTCTATGCTCAAAGTGCTCGCGCGTTGACGACCGCTAGCCGGGCTGTTCATCGTTTCCTTAGATGTGTTTCTGGTGCTATTAGGCTGTCAAGCAAAAGGTTATTTTGATTATTTTGGTTTCCGAGATGGCTAATAGGAAACGAGGCAGTTGGATTGTGTACTTTGAGAGTCCGCTATCAAATAAGGAACCCGGAGAAGTAAATTTTGGGGGAAAGAGAAAAAAATTCGTTCGAAATGGTGCGGTCTGGACGGTCTGTGTAGTAGATATGGAAATTGACAAATGCACTTTCGGTGGAGGTGTACAGAAATCTACAGAACGAGATGGAAAAAGTCAGCGAAACCCAAAAGCAGATTGTTTAGTTAGTCAATTATTAGTAAGTTGTTGAGAAGGAAGGAAGAAAAAGAAAGAGATGAGATGGTTGACGGCTGACTATACGCGTAGATGCACGAGTAAATGCACAGCATTATTCCTTGGCTCTATTCACAAGCATAGCTAGACGCAGTCTATGTGGACTCCATGCTGGCCGCTCTCTATCTGACTTTGCGGCATGACAGCCTGCAGAATTATGCTTCTGGCAGGGGGTAGAGCAGAAACAGCGGCAGAGACAACATTTCTGACCAGCTTACATATTTGCTTCTCGCCAGCAGTATATACACAAAGAGTAAACGTACCTAACAAAACTATGAGT
This sequence comes from Coemansia sp. RSA 2607, assembly GCA_027578475.1. NCBI lineage: Eukaryota > Fungi > Kickxellomycota > Kickxellomycetes > Kickxellales > Kickxellaceae > Coemansia > Coemansia sp. RSA 2607. The sequence continues at coordinate 13,048 of JANBSE010000010.1, forward strand.
TGAGTGTGAATTGGGTGGTAAGCACAGAGTCGCGGCGGAATTGAAATAAAGGTTGTGTAAAATGAAAAACAGAATTAGTAACAGGCTAGGATAATAATATAGGAAAGTGTGTCGCTAAACAGAAGAGCAAGTGCGAGAAGAAAAGTATATGCGAGAAACGAAAAGAGTGAAAAAAAGCAACACAAAACGATTTTTTCAGCTTGTGTCTGTCTCGCGTAATGTAAACATCGATTGTTTTCTGCTGCCGCATCGCTCAAAGTTGCTGCAACCACGCACTCATCCAAGTGCAAGTGTGGGTTTTTTTCTTTGTGCGGCTCTCTCACACCCTGTGTCGATCCTTCCATTATTCTCTCACTCTTCCTTGCATTCCTTCCTTCCTTCTTTGGCCCAGGTTACCCAGGCAGAAAAAGCGCCAGATGCAACGCGTCTGCTCGAGCCGTATGTCCTACAAAGGAGATGCCCGCATGGTGCCTGCTTTAAATTGGGGGGTTTGGCATAACGTAAACAAACACGAGGCAAGTTTATTTTACGCATTTGCTTGCTCTGTTCGCGCCAGTAATTGGGCCGTAGCAGGCGAAGGGTTTGCCCAGCCACGCACATCCCTCGTTCCCCTGTTTTGGGCACGCATATTTTACGGTCTATTCTGTTGGCTCCACAGCCGGCTTTTTTTCTCTTTGGAGAGCGTTGCATTGAAGCATTGAATAACACATGTGCTTCTCCGCCTTTTCTTGCCCAAAAAACACAGTCAGGTTTAGGTTTCACATTTTGACATGCTTTTTCTACTCCACATTAGGCAATCTAATCCGCCACACTGGAATTTGAATATCTGATAAACAACATGCCATCCTCTCTCGCCCTTTCTTGCTTTCTTTACTCTTTCCCTCTTGCTTGTATATCTATACTTTTATTAGCTCTCTAAATATTATTTAAACATGTCTGCCGACGCCTCACCAAAGAGCGACCGGTTGCAGCTAAACAGAGATGCTGACCAGTCGCCGCCGAGCAGCTTGGGCAAGCGCATCTCGCGCATAGTCTTTATCGCCCTGCTACTCGACATCCTGTCGTTCACAATCATCCTGCCGCTGCTACCGCGGTCGCTCGAGGCATACAAGCTCCGCGAAGGCTCCGACAACACCACGCTACTCGGATGGACCCTTGAGAACGTGTCTCAACTGCGCGAGATTATATTAACAAAGGCTGGACCACGAGCCTCGCACTTTCTTCAGCAGGGCGCGCGCGCTGACCTCGTGCTTCTCGGCGGCCTTTTAGGATCGGTGTACTCGCTACTGCAGTGCATTGTTGCCCCAATCATCGGCAGGGCAGCTGATCGGTTCGGTAGGCGCCGCACGCTGATGTTCTGCATGGCTGGAAACATTGTCTGGACCGTTCTGTGGGTGTTCTCATACAGTTTTGAGAGCTTCCTGGTGGCACGCATTATTGCCGGATTGAGCGAGGGCAATGTTCAGCTGTCGACAACGATTATTGCCGATGTGACCGACCCACAGACCAGGTCGCACGGGATGGCCCTGGTCGGCATTGCGTTTGCCGTGGGCTTCACCCTGGGTCCATCGATTGGCGCATACTTTTCACGTCTTTCACTTGAGTCTGCATCCTCGTCTGGTGTACTGGGATACGCACCGTTTGCAACAGCAGCTGTGTTCTCGCTGGCGCTTCTGTTGACAGAGAGCTTGTATCTGTACATAAAGCTTCCTGAGACGCTTGATTTTAGCAAGAGCAAAGCGACAGCAGCCGCTCGCCAGATTCCCGAATCGTCAGACACACTTGTAGAGCAAGATGCCGAAGAGACACTAAATGTTAGCGAGAAGAATGAACAGCAGCAACTTCGGAGTCACCAGAACCAATCGGCTAAGCGTATTCTACGGCGTCTAAACTACATTCACTTTGGATACCTGTTCTTCTTCTCCGGCATGGAGTACACACTGACGTTCCTGACACACGACAAGTTTAACTTTTCAAATGCCCAGCAGGGCAAGTTGCTTGGTTTTATCGACATTGTATCTACACTGCTGCAAGGCGGCTACGTCAGACGCGTCAAGGGCAAATCCGCTCACCGGGACAAGTCTCTTGTTGCCCAAGGAATGGTTGGCTGTGCCGTCGGTCTGCTAAGCATTGCATTGTGCTGCATCAACGCAGAATCAAAAGAAGAAGCAGTAGGTCAGCCTTCATGGTGGCTCTGGGCCGGTGCGCTAGGATTTGCTGTGGCATCCGCTACCGTAGTTAACTGTTTGAACTCAATGGTGTCCTTGGTAGGCGCGGCTGCCGATGGTTCGGCAAGCTCGACAGGCAGAAAGCTTGGAGACTTTAGATCTGCAGGCCAGATTGGGCGTGCGCTGGGCCCAATGTTTGCCTGCTCACTCTATTGGCTCTCGGGCGCCGCGTCCTGCTACACTGTTGGCACAGTTGCGGTCGCAGTCATCACGCTGACTTTTGTCGCGACGATTCCAGCAAACCCCGAAATCGATAGTAAAAAGAAAACTTGTTAAAATTGTTTATTTGAAGCTCAAACTCGGTAAAGCAGTATAAATAAAAGTCCCTAAACATTTATTTTTTGTTGTTTTCTATAAAAGAGTTAATGTATGTATTGTTTCTTATTAATACCGAAAGAAACATTTTTCTTTTACCGGCTTAATGTTGGGTATTGCAGTAATTTGTAAGCTAGGCAAGCGTTGATTGCTCACAAAACAAAGGATGAAAAGAAAATAAATAACAAAATTGATACGTTATTTCCACTATTTAAAGAGAACCCAAGGAGAGGTTCGGCAAAACAAATTTATACCTTTTTCTGCAAATTCTTTTCTGTTTTTAATGAGTCTCTCTTTTTTAATAGATTTATAGCCTAGAGTTTTTATTGCAATGAGCGTGCCCAGGGTCACGATCAATTTATATGATCTAAATACAAAACAGTATCTTCATTCAATTAAGCTTGATGAAATTCAAATTACTGGGTGGACAGTATTTCAAATTATTTTACATTATTATTTAGAGTCAAACAATAAAAAAGACGAGAGTATTCAATATGAAGAACCTTCTGAATATTATTGCGATTATTCTGACGAACAAACGCTGTGTGGAAGAAGAAACAACTCAACTATGAGTGACAGTACACTTGTAAATGAAGAATGTGAAGACATAATTTTATGTGACATTTCTTGTCTAGAGACACAAAACGAATATACTGGGATATTAGAGTATTCCTTGGTAATACCTATTGTAGAATGTCTTAGTACATTCACTGAATTGGTGCTTTATAACGCCAAAACCTCTGATACTCTTTCGGGTGAGCTAACAATATATCAAAATATATCAAAATCGGGTAATGTAGAGCTGGACTTGGTCACTACGGAAATACTCAATAAAGGATTTAACGGTAGACCTGGAAAAATGTTTGGAAACTATGCTGATAGCATTTCTAGAAGCAATTTCAAGTATGAATACATTTCAAGTTACAAAGTTAATATTTAAAAGCGAGTTTTTTTTTTCAAAATTAAATTTTTATCAAAAATATACATTTTAAATAAGAAAATTACCAATGTGACAGATTCATTTTAGGAGGTAAAGCCTTGAGCAAAGGTACCAGCAGCAGTGGCAGTGGTAGGCACAATAACAGCTGACTGCGCCAGCGGCATCATCGACGCGGCCGCGGCAGCAGCAGCGGCAGCAGCAGTGGATGGCATCACGGGCAGTGCTACCTGTGTTGGTGCCGGGCCACCAGGAGCCGTAGCGGCTATTGCAGCCGCCACAATCATGTCAACGGCGCTTTGTGGAGCGACAGCCGGAATTCCCATCATAACGGGCTTGCCAGTGTTAGGATCAACCGCGTGCACTGGCACACCGTTTGACGCCGGCGGAATCGCAGCAATAATCTCCTTGACCTGCTCACCTTCGGACGCGTTGCCAAAGAGCAGCGGCTGCAGGGCCACATTGGGCGTACCCAGCGGCAGGTTGTCAACGCCAAAAACGCCAGAGCTCTGGGCCACGGGGCAGTCACGATGAGCCGTCAGCAAGGCACGCAGATGCAGCGACTTTTCGCGCAAACGCAGGTACTCTGCGCGTAGCGACTCGTTCTGCATTGCCACAAAGTCGTGCCGCTCTTGCAGCTCCTTGAGTTGCTTCTTCTTGCGCTGCCTGCACTTGAGCGCCGCCACGCGGTTGCGCTCGAGGAACTGCCGCCGCTTCTCGTCTTCGCTCGGAGTATGGCTGCTTTCTGCATCAGAGTCCGCTTTTGGTGTAGATGGCTTGTTTGCCGCAGATGCGGCCTTTTGAGTTTTGGCCTTGGCCGAGGGCGCTGGCGAATCGCTGGTCACCTTCTTTGACGTGCGTGAACGCTTGGCTGCAGGCGTGCTGCGGTTGTTCTCTGAGGCGGCATCGGTCTTTCGCCGCTTGGCTGTGGTCTTCTTGGCTGCAGGCACAGGCATCGTCTCTTCAGACGGTGACTTTTCGGATGTGGGCACAATCTGCGTCGACATGGGCTCGATGACAAGCGGCAGCTGCGGTGGCGACACGGAAGCCATTGACGCAGCAACAAGTGGTGGCGCAGTAAGGGCCATAGTTGTCGTTGGGATTGCAGCTACAGCAACAGCAGCAGCAGCGGCTGCGGCAGCTGCTGTAGTGGCAGCGGATGTTGCAGAGGTGCCCGAGGCGGCGATCTGGAATGAGCCACCAGGCGTTGTTGATATCTCTTGACCCTCAAGAGCTGCCTTTATGACTGCCTGAATGCCTGGCGTAGCAAGTGCAGAAGGTAATTTGATGGCATCAAAACCAGCAACAGCAGCCATCGGCTGCACCTCGCCGTTGATATAGGGTGTCAGTCCTGTGTGCAGCACCGGATCGGTAAGACCCAGCCGAGGCGTAATCCGTGGTGGCTGTGCCTTTGCTATGTTGGCTGCAGGCCCACCCAGCATTGCCGGCGAAAGTGGGCCGCTGCGTAGAGACTCAGCACCCCATACGCCAGCCATGTCAGCTGCATGCATCGGCCCGCTGATGGCAGTTACTGGCGGCAGCTTTACCTTCTGCCCATTGAGAGTCGATGAGCTATCCGAGCGATCGAGATGCTTCTCTTCGCTAGCCGATACTTCTGTGTCGCCAGTATCGATCCAGCCATGGTTTCCATTGTCTTCGGCGTGTGTCTGCTTAGTCGTTGTGCACACGGCGTCTGCCATCGCGATGTCCTCGCCGTCAGAGTTCATGTCAGACGTCGCCATGACGTTCTCTGACCGCACGAGCGAGAAGCTGTGCTCGAACGGATTGGGCTCGAGCGACAGCTTGGATGTGCGCCGCTTATGCATAGTTGTCATTTATATAAAAATATATGGATAATGTGTGGTTGCTAGCTGCTTACAAGTACAATAAAAGTGCACTGCTACACACCTTGGGTGCAATAGAGTAGGTAGGGGAAGTAGGGAAAAATGAAGAAATAAAGGAAAAACTGCTAAAAAGCTAATAGAATTTTAACGGAGGAAAGAAGGGAACAGTAGGATGAAAAGAGTGGACGACTAACCATTAGCCATTTAAACTTCAATCGAAATAATACAAGTTGGGGGCGGTGTGTGTGCGGGTGCGAAAAAGGTAGCCAATGGGTGGCCAGCAAATATATTTTCTGGCGTGATGAAGGCTGTGAAAGTATAGAAAATCGCGCGGGCAGCACCATGACGTAATTGTAACGAACGTGCGCCCTTTTGTAGAAGAGAGCTTAAAAGTGGAAAAGAACAGAAGCTCGATTTGGACTCTCACTCATCGACGCTTGTTGCCCAGTCACTGACCAGCTCACTCATTCGTTTGCAGCCCTCGGCGCCTAGTCATCCAGAATAAATGTTTATGAGGGAGGCTCATTACTACTCTTCTCGCGCAAAAAAAATATTTTTTTGCTGCGTTTGGCCAATAATGGCTTCTTGTTCAGCAAGGCATAATGTATCAGAACATGCGCTTCCTGCAGCCGTTTGTCCCCGTGGGTTTGAACAGAATTTTGCAAGAATGAGGCACACACGCAGCTATTCTCTGATGAGTGAGTGTTTCGGTGAGTGACCGCAATGACTCGACAAAGAGGGAAACAGCTTTTTTCTTTTTATTTTCAGCAGAAGCAAAATGTCGTCATCCATTGTTTGGTTGCCATTCCTGGTTGCGGATTCCGATATTAGTTGCTGCCAGATTTACATCGCTGCAGCATTATTATAATATTGGGGGCTTGTTGTGTTTTGACAGAGGGGAGCAGGCGAGATATGCGTTTAATGTCAACTTTAACAAATTTTTAATGGATTCTCAAGTCCGAGAGAGAGATAGTGACCATGAGTGTTCCTGCATCGGCACTTGATTGCGAAACCGTGCATCAACATGGGCCCATCAACCTTTACTCGCTATCACTACCAGGCACAAATTAGAGAAGAGATATCGCCGCCACATGCTTATTCCTACTGTCCAAACGGTACCTGGTCAGGTTGAGGGACACTCTCACTTGTTTATCACTGCTGCAATTTAAAAAATAAAGCTGCGCCTCCTTTTTTCTGGCTTACTTTCATTTGCTATTCGTCTTGCGCACAAACACTCATGACCGAACAATGGTGGTAAAACAAGACAGCATGTATTTTTTTTTTACATGTCTCCCATTGTTCGCCACCAAGCATTGTCTGTGAGCAATCCCTACAACCCAGCACCTAGAGCCAGATACAGGAAGCAGGGAGACGATACACGGCAAACAAGTAAACAAACCAAACATACACTATTATCCAAGCGCGGTCCCGCCCGAGACAAAATTAGTTTTTCCTTCCTTATTGTACACATTACAAACCCGGGTTTAACATTATTTATCCTTGACAAACACTACATTTTACGTAAAAAAAAAA
>JANBSE010000010.1:19997-35178 GCA_027578475.1 Coemansia sp. RSA 2607
TTACGTAAAAAAAAAAATACAAAAGGCAGATTATGCTACTAAACACGTTCGGGCTACGGGCCCGAGACTCGCACACATCAACATACACGTATCGACGCGAAAGCAGTCTCAGCGCGAGCAGCGGAAACACACGCGTGCTGCCATTTGCCACGGCAGCATTCACGTCTAATCGGCTGCAGCCTATCTTGGCTGCGTCGCCGGTGCACGCTCAGGGTACGATTGGACGCACAGCATCGACGGAACGTGTGTCGGAAGACACATATCCGACGAGCATGGCGATAAAGCGTGTGTCGCCAACGCGTATTCGTATCGGCGGCGAGGCTCGCAGTTTGGGCAACGGCGATATTTACTACCCGGCTACTGGTAATCCACGGTTCGCCTTGGCTCAGCCGCGCCGCGTCGTCACGGTGAATGGCGCAGTGCCCAGCAGTGTGATTCCAATTTCTCGTGACATCCTCGCAGAGCCACTGGTATCCAAAAGAGTAACCACGGTAAGCAAAGACACACCCAAGACAGCTTCCGCTGGGATAGGACGAGCAAAGAGACGCAGCGTGGCTATCGGGCTCACATCAATGTTGCCTACCAACGCTAGCATCGCCAGTCTGGGCAGCGCGTCGGGGCAGAGCACGCGTGCGCGGCCAATCATCGGTCTCGGGCTGACGCTGAACCCAGCAGACACGCTAGTAACGCTGCAGACGCGATGTCGACGCACTGCTCAGCAACTGCAACAGCAGCAGCAAGTGCAGAAGCAAAAACGCGTAGCCACAGCACCTACAGCAAATACAAATGCTCTAAGGTCGGAAGGAAGCATCAAGCGGCGACAAATGTCTCCCCTGGCGACCGTCCGCTCGGCGCCGGGCAGTCCCGTCGGGTCGGCGGCGTCTGAAAGCCCGATCAGTTTTTTCCTGCAGTCGTTTGCATCTTTGGCAGACCTCAGCGGGTCACCGCGCCACATTGATCCCGAGCGAGTGCCGGTTGTTGCCAGCCGGCGCTCTAGCCAAGCACCATCCGGTGATCCTGGTGATTCCAGCGATCTGCAGATTGTACCCACCAGTGGCGGTGATGACATCGACGACGACGACGACAACGACGACGAGGATGTTGGCGCGCATTTGGTAGGCGGCGATCAGGATTACTCGGACCATGCAAGTCTGCGTTCGGGCACAACTACAAACGGTGTCTCGTGTGGCGCGAGTCCCGTTGGACCGCTGGCCGGCGTGGCGGTGATGCAGGCGGTTGCACCAGCAGGATTGGATACCTGCGAAGCGCGCGAGGTGTGCTGTCTGCTGTGCTTTGAGCGCGTCAGAGTTTCACGTAAACGTACGTTTGGCATGCGCTGCCCCGGGTGCCTGCACTCGCTGGTGGCCTAGCGAGACAGTACTAAGTGCCCCTATACGGTAGCGAAAGGCTGTATGCGCCACGCCTAGGCCGAATGTCGCACTGGAAGCGGTCATATTAATGGTTCTTGGGTTCTTTTTCCCAAAGCGGACATAATTTAGGTCAATTTGCGGTTTGTTTGTGCTGTAAAACTACACTTTCTTTCCTTTTTGCTCATATTAACTAGCGTTTTATGAGGCTTGTTGTTACTCATGCATTGGAATGCAAGCGTAAAACAGAGGTGTTGTCGTTCATGCTTCAGTGTTTATCGCTGCTGTTGCTTGAATGCTATAAGAAAATGCACTGATCTTGTCTCTGTGCTTCTGTGGTTTCCCAGTCTCTCTATCCTCCACATTAACACGCCAACATTCCTTTAATTCTTTCTTCCTCTCTTCGTCTTTTCGATTTCTTCACTCACCTTTTGCATAGCATTTGTTTATCAAGTTTTTAGTTTGCACCAAGCTGCGCAGCATTTAACGGTTTATCTATACTCACGATATAAAGATATTGGTTTATTTACGGGTTGCGTAACACGGCTCATAGTCATTCTCCCTCATATCCCCCGTTTCGTTCCTCAACATTCCCTCCTCCCCACCTCTTCCTTTTCTTCGCCTATCACGTACAGAAACGTATTGGAACGGATACACTCGTACTTGGCGAATATCGCAATACAACAATAAACGGCACCAGACTCGGCACAGTGCACAACGTCTTGTCCATTCTTTGTGTGTGTAAATGTACTCTGTGGAGTCTGGCAAGTAGCAAACATTACTTCTACTACTTTTTTTTTTAACTTTACATCCGATATTCTCTGAAACGATACATTATCTACTTGTACATGGCGGCTGGGTTTATCAAGACGCTGAGCAAGCTTTGCACAAGCGGCCGCACACCAACTACGGCTACTACACCAGCAGCGTCGACGGATGGTGAAAATAGTGGGTCGACGCAGAATAGGCAGCAATGCATGTGTGGCAATCACAACACGGCGGAGAGCGAAAAGCTAGGCAGAAACTCTATCCATGTCATGCAGCAGACGCAGATACAGACGCATACGCAGATGTGCAGTGCTCATAAAACAACAGAAAGAAAGCAGCATGCTGGGTTTCATCTGCTTCGACGGCGCGGCAGGCGACAGCGGCGGGGCAGTAGATCGGGCGCAGAGGCGCAGGATGATTTTGTAATGGTTTCTCGAGAATCATGCACGGGGATGTACCCATACTCGTCAACGCTGGTGCGGTCGAGGTCGTTGATGGCAAATGGGCAGCGGGCGGCAGCGGCGGCGTTGGGGGATTTGCAGGGGCGCCACGCAGCAGATCACACATCGTCACCTTGCTCTTTGTTTACACCATCACCAGGATTTCGGGCACATTCGACTTTTAATTCACCACACTTGGATTCGGCCGGAAGCGGCAAGAAAGAGGAGGCAGAACCGGAAGACCAAGACGACGAAGACGACGACGACAACGTGCCTATTGCAAATATTTGCTTAGCACACCAATACCGTTTTAGACACATGCACGGGCGCGGCGCAGGAGTGCTGGCAGGCAGTGCACAGTCGAGTGGGACGTACACGGAAGACGAAGTGGTAGGCTCAATAGCGGTGCTGGAGGTGAGCAGTCCGCCGTGGGCATCAAAGAAGACGCGGCGGCAGCACAAAAAAGCCCTGCAACAGCAACAGCAGCAGCAAAGTCAGCAGCGCAGACGGCGTGGAAGCAGCAGCGCCAGCCACGGCAGCAACAGCAGCAGCACGGCAACAGCGCACGGAAGTACGTGCTCGCCAACGTCAACGACACACACTCTTACAGAGAAGAATAAGCAGGAGCAGCAGATTCAGATGAGCCAACTGCAGCAGCAAAAGGCTGATTCATACTTGTGCACTACACCGCCGCTAGCAGACGTGGAGGCGATTGTTGAGGCAAGGGACACCGAGCCACTGACGGTGGCTGTTCTCTCAGCGATTGGCGAGGCAGACTCGTCTGACAGCGACAGCGACAGCCACAGCGAAGATGGCGCATGGGGGCAGGCAACGCTGTCGCGCACTCCCAGCCAGCACTCGGTGACAATGTCGCTACGGCAGCAGCTGCAGCAGCAGCAGCCGGCGGCGGCAGCAGCAGTGTTTGGCGACGATAGCGAGTCTACTCAGTATGCCGAGCGGTGCGTGACGCACCCGGGACAACGCAACGACATGTGGTGCGACGAGTGCGAGGCGGCCATCTGCTCGCACTGCGTGCGTGCGGCGCACAGCGGACACGCGACGCTGAAACTGTCTGAGGCGTACAACGACGCGTACGAGCAGATCGAGGAGACGCAGATGCAGCTGGTGCAGATGCTGGGCGAGACGCGGCGGCGGCAGGCGCTGGTTGACGGCGGTCAGCGTGCGCTCGCCACGGCGTACGCGCAGGCGCAGCTGCATTTGGCTGACGACCGGGCACGCGACCAGCAGCAGCTGGACACGCTACACGCACAGGCGCTTTTGCGGCTGGAGCAGCACGAGGCAGCGTGCGTCGCGTGGCGCATGCACCTCGACGAGGCGGCGTCGGTGGCGCAGACGGTGGCCGAGGAGTTCTCGCAGGCGCAGGCCGTAGCGCAACGCGGTTTGGCGGGGCGGCTCTTGGCTATCGCCGAGCAGTCGCGGCCCGACACGTGGAGTGATGACGTAGACGACGCGTCTGACGCGCTGGGCGCAGTGGTAAGACCGGCGGCGCAGCACGCGACGTTCGTAGTGTCGCGCGTAGCCGACCTCGGTCGTAAGCGCGGGCACGTGCGCGTGGTAGGTGACGCGCTCTCGGCGCTCGGCGCAGTGTGGCGCATGGAGGCACGGCGCACCAACAGCCGCACGGGCGAGGCGATGCTGGCAGTGACGGTGGGCTGCGTCGAGCGCGGTGCCGGCGCCGGCGACTACTCGGTCAGCGTGCAGCTTGCCGAAGCTCCTGAAGTACGTGCACGTGGGCATCGTGGTGAGTGGACGGCAGGCGCATCGCACGAGTTTGTCGTGTGTGCGATGGACGCTCTGGCTGCTAGCGGCGCGCTGGCTGAAGATGGCTCGGTAGCGGTGCGCGTTAGCGTGCAAGCCGAGTCGTACCGTATGCTAGCGGCGGTGCAGGCCGACCGCATTGCGGCGCTGGAGCAGCGCGTAAAGGCGCTGGAGGACGAGCGACGCTTGAGTGCGGTGCCGCCGGCCAGCAGCGGCGAGAGCAGCGACGGCGTAAGGGACGCAATGCGGCTGACGGCGTCGCTGCGTGCTGAGCGCCGCAGCAGGCCGCGGGGCGAGAGCCGTGGCTGGGCCACGTCGCCCAGGCGCAGCGAGGCAGGCGGCGAGCGCCTGTCAGCTTTTGGCGACGGCCGCGAGTCGCTGGCGCTTGGCCTGGCGACGCCTACGCTGGCCACCGAGCGTCTGCCGAGCACTGAGCAGCAGACGCCAACCCTGGGAGGCGAGCACGTGCAGACGAGCGAACAAGCTACGCCGACGCTGGTCGTCAAGCGCGTGCAGAGCCACGAGCAGGCGACGCCCACTTTGGCCGGCAGCTTCTCGCCGCCGCATGCGCTGGACACCTTGTCGCCGCGCAAGCCCGAGCACCGGCGTGCCGTGTCGCTGACCACCAAGCTTCGCCGCGCGCCGCCCATTCCGTTCCCGCTGGCCAGCGTTTCGCAGACGTCGCTTGCCAGCGATGCCTCGGGCAGCGTTTTCCGCCGGCTGGGCGGCTGGGTGCGTGAAAACCTGGCACGCGCCGCATCTGCCGATGGCACCAGCCCCAACGACGGGCTGGACGAGTGGACGCTTTTGGACAAGTCTCTGTCGCCAGGCTTTCCCGGTTCGTCGCTGGCCGCGTCGCAGTCGCTCTCGGCGCTTGACTGCAGCGCGTCGCCGGGTGCGGCGGTGGCGAACCGTCGGCGTGCGCCACTGCCGCCCACCGTCCCTTTACCGCCGATTCCGCAGACGCTGGCTGTGCGCCGGTCGGAGAGCGACGCCGTGGCTGCTACTCCTGCTGCTTCTGCTGCCAGCGATGCGCCTGGCGTGGTTGCCAGACGGCACACCGATGCACGTGCGGCCGTGAGCGCGCTGGAGGCGAAGCGCGCGTCGGTGATGCAGCGGCTGCAGGCGCTGGAGCTGATTCGCAACACGGCAGAGAATTCACGTGACGGGTACTCCAATTCTACGCTGCGCCGTGTCAGCAACGACGTTGCCATCGTCGCCGAAGGCATTAAGCAGCGTCTGGACGAGGCGCGCCGGCCGAGTGGCACCAGGGTAGTCGGCACACCAGAACCCAGCCAGACACGTGCGCGGCGCGATAGTTCGGCGGACACGCGGCCACCGGTTGCACCTACCACCACCACTCCGGCACAGCTTACACCGCAGGCTGCACGCCGTGGCGGTATTCTCAAGGCCGGCCGCAGTCGCCGCGAGGCCGGCCAGTCGCAGCAGCCGGCGTCATCTACACAGGCGCACCACCAAAGAGCGCACGGTCGCACTGCAGCGTCTTCTTCTGCTGCTGCTGCCGCTGCGGCGGCGGTGGCGGCTCGTAAGCGTGTGCGGTTTCCTGAAGAAAACCGTCTGCTGGCAACTATTCGCGTGGTCGACCCGCATCTTCTGCAGGCCATCGACCAACGCGCCGCATCCACCTCCGCCGCCTCCTCTCCTGCGTCTACTGTGCGGCAGCCTACGTCTGGCGCCAGCGAGCGGCGCAGCGGTTTGGCGGCACGTGTGCGGTCGAGTCCTCGGCTGCTGGCTCGCCGTGGTTCGTCGGCCAGCAACAGCGACAGCGACGAAGGTGCCTTTGAGCTGCCCCCTGCTGCGTGCGTGAGGCCGCCCAGGCCGTTGCTGCACGTGGGGCCCAATACGCAGTCGGCGCAGTCGTCGCCCGCCGTGTCGCTGGCTCTGGGCAGCAGCCTGTCCAGCCCGTCGCCGGCGGAGAACGACGGCGCCATGGACGCTCGCCAGGTCTTTGGCGCTGAGCATATACCGGAGATTGCACGTGGTCGCAATACGGCGTTTTCGCCTGGTGATGCCAATTAGTCATTATATTAAATCAATGCCATTTTCAATGCACGTATCTTCCTCGTCATCATTCCCACACACCCCTGGTCGTTGCTTTTCTCTCACTTAGTTCCCTAATATTATGCCTATTTTAAAACTCGCTGCTTATTCAACATTTGTTCAAGGAAATTACTTGATTAAGTCACTCACCAAAACCACTGTCAAACGGCACCAGCTCTCATTCTTCTCTACCATGCACACGCCCACTGTGCGCCAGCGCCTAAGCAACTACAAGCGCACCGAGCTGCGCGCCGACCTCTCCTCGCTGACCACCGGCGACCGCCAAGCACTGGTCAAGTTAGCCGACGCCGCCGACCTGCTAACCTCCGTCTTTTACCACCAAGCATGGTCCGGTGCCCCCGCTCTGCGCCAACGCCTCCGTGACCAAGACCCCACGTCAGACGAACTGCGTCTGTTCGAGCTGTTGCGCGGACCATGGGACCGTAGTCGCCACAACGAGTCGTTCATCAAGGGCGTTGGCGAGAAACCCAAGGGCGTCAACGTGTACCCTGAGGACATGACCGAAGATGAGTTTTCCCACTGGGTCGCCTCGCTTTCTGAGGAGGATGCGAAGCGTGCGCGTGGGTTTTATCATGTTGTGCGTCGTGATGGGTCTTCGGGTAAGCTTGAGCTGGTACCTTACGCTCAGGAATACGCGCAGTACCTTGAGCCTGCCGCTGCTCTGCTGCAGGAAGCTGCGGAGCTGGCCAGTGATCCGTCGTTTGCAAAGTTCCTCAGTTTACGTTCCCAATCTTTGCTCTCCAACAAATATCTTGATTCGGAAGTTGCATGGCTGCGTATTTCACACGATAGTCCCCTGGAGGCCGCCATTGGGCCCTATGAGACATATGAAGATGAGATGTTCTCTGCCAAGGCGTTTTTCGAAGCCCTGATTCATGTGCGTGATTTTGAGAGCACCAAGGAGCTTGATCGTTTCACCAGTTGTTTGCAGATGGTCGAAGATCACCTGCCTATCCCCAACGAGTACAAGAACACCAAGCTGGTCCCGCCGCCCATCACTGTGGTCAACCAGGTGTATGCCGGTGGAGATACCGCTGCTCCCCTGGTGGCTGCCTTCAACCTACCAAACGACGAGCAGGCGATCAAGCTAGCTGGGTCCAAACTAACATTGATAAAGAACGTGCAAGAAGCAAAATTCACCAGCGTTCTTCTGCCCATAGCCCACAAGGTCCTCGGCGAAGAAGACCTCGAGCATGTGACGTTCCCAGCGTTCTTCAACCACGTTCTCTACCACGAAGTATGTCACAGCGCCGGTCCACATAGTGTGCTGGGCTCCAAGGGTGACACAGTTCGTAAGCATTTACGCGACTTGCATTCGGCTTTCGAGGAAGCCAAGGCGGATATCGCTGGTCTTTTTGCTGCCAAGCTGGTGATTGACAAGGGGCTGGTAAAGGATATCACGTTGAGGCAGTTTTACACCACGTATTTGGCTTCGGCGTTCCGTTCAGTAAGGTTTGGTCTGGGTGAAGCACATGGGTTGGGTCAGGCCATGCAGTTTTCTTATCTTTTGGAACACGGCGGGTTTGTGTTTGACGAGCACTTGGGTGTGTTCTCGGTGGACATGGAGATTATTCCGGGTGTTGTTGAGCAGCTTACCAGGGAGATTATGCTTATCCAGGGTGATGGCGATTATAAACGAGCGGTGAAGTTTAGAGGTCGTTTTGGTGTACTGCCACAGTGTGTGGATGAGGCGTTGAAGCGCTTGGAGGACGTGCCGGTGGATATTGAGCCTGTTTGGAAGGATATTGAGCAGCTGAGAGCTCATCTGCAGTAGGTGTGATGGTTTATAAATTTATTTGTATTGTTGAAAGTAAAAAATATATGTTGATGAGCGACGCGTACGGCTTATTGTGTTTTCATCCGGCTTAGATTACTTAAATAATAGAAACTTAACTGTAACTTGGCATTAACCTATCCCGAGAGTTATTATAATTTGAATAAATTGAATAATTATAAGGCATATCAGTACAGGAAGCATTATCACTATATCTATGGTTTGCTTTATCAGTTTGAGAACTTGCAGTTGTTTTAACTGGTTTAGTTACAATACTTGAAGAACTTTTAGGAGGTGTAGCTGGCAAAGGCTTGCAATGTCTGCAATTACTGCGTTTTGTCCAAACAGCTAGACCAACTAATGGAAAAGTAAGATTTGTAATTAATGAAATGTAAAACAAAGTTAACATAAAGTAATCCATTTTTCCATCTATAGGATGGTAATTTATCTCTGCTGACTTAGGGTTGTAAAACAGCAACATACTCAGACCAAAAAAATGAAAAAAGCTGGAAGTAAAGGAATGAGTACATGTATTATTCATGCTTTTATAATATCTATAAAAGTTATACACAAAACTAATCATACGAATTGCATACACTACAGTTATAACCAACAAAACTAGTGTCATGTACTGGTCACCAGCATTAATGTTGTTGAACCCCTTGCTCAGCTTTTCACCAAAAAATAGCCCATTCCAAACAATGTATAAAGCAGCTGAAAGAAAAATATAGACACCTAACAAATATTTGCTCCAAATTGGAGTCTTCTTGATCATATACATAGTATTAATACTAGGTGAAATTTCGACTATAAAAATGAATTTGAATAAAAAAGTGATAAGTAGAAATGACTGCTACTAAAAAAAATATTGTTGAATTTCATACCTTTCCATAATTTTTCTGCTTAAAAATTTATCTAAAGAAATTATAAAGAAACAAACTACTCATTATATAATTGTCAAACAATTTTGAAAAATTCAATACAATAAAATTGCTGTTTAATTATAATAACAATATTTATTTGCTTTCGAATCATTGATAAATAATTCACGTCAAAGAAAATAATTATAAAAAAAGTAAAAAGAAAACAAAGAAAAACTAAATTAACTTTCTAATTGGTTGAAATATTTTAACACACTGCACAACAAATAATCACATTTGAATAATTAAGTTATTTAAATATTGTACCAGTTATATTAAAGAATATATTTTTTACAAGACTTTTTCAACATCATTGCCGTGATGTGTTGCATATAGTTATGCTTGCTTTATAAAAAAACCTGGCAGATACAGTGGCAGGTAAAAGTGTATCAATGTTTTTAACTTTTGACTTTGAGAATGAATATCTCAGCAAGTAGTCAAGTTAATAAGAGGTGGCTAATTTTTTTTGATAGGTCCCATGTGGCAGTTTATGTTGCAAGTAGAATCACGTGTTTAGCCCAACTGGCTAGAAAGTTATGGGCATTTAAAAACGATGTGAGCATTCATACACTTTTTCCTGCTACTCTTGAAAAAATAGGAATTTTTTCTTTAATTTAATAAACAAGCATTAGTCCAATTAACAAATTTATATATAACAACCCTACATACTCTGCTTGTACAATTACTTTTTTTTACTTTAACCTATTTTGTTGTATGATTTAATCGTCAGATCATACACCGCCTATATAAGGCTTACAATATAGCACCACCCTGGGATTCAGGGTTAGCTTCGCTTAGTCATTAATATATCGTATTATTCACATAACATATTTAACTAATCACATACCTGACATACAAATAAAATAAGAATTGTATCTTTTAGCAATACGACAATCGTGGTAGCTCCTAAAAAGTCATTACAAAACTTAACACAAGTATAGCCACAGTGTATGATCTTGATATCTGATTGTTTTCTAAAAACCCTGTTGCAAAACTAGGCTGCCAACCAAAGCTTATTGTGTGGGGTAGGCTAATTTGCAATCATATTTTAATAGCTGAAAAATAAAAACACCAGCAAATGTTGCCAAATAGCTTGAAAAGTAGCTTTTCACATGGGTTGATTTTATTATAAGACACAATATTTTTATGCAAAGTATTGGCATATTGATCTAAGAATTAAGAAAAGTTAGCCTTTTACAATAAATGTGAGTGAGAATTTTGACTAAGTGAATGTCAACAAAGAATGCACTATAGTCAACTGAAAATCTGTTTTGGGATTATAACATACTAATATCAATCTGTTTGGTATAAATATAGTAATTTGCAGCTGGAAAAATGATGCCGTGAAAACAAAATAGTGCCATGTTTGAAAAACAGACATGTTTAATGATAAAAACATTAAACTTTAAAGCTGTGTCACTGTTGAGAAAAGTAATTAAATTAACTCAAACAAAACCACACATGACTAGCATCACCAAATGAACAATTTATAAGATAATCTTAATTTTAATTAGGTGATTATAAAATTAGAATTAATTAAATGTTGATTTTCAGAATTGTAACATCAAGCATAGCACAAAATCACTTTAGGGATAGCAAACTAAGAAGCCATTTATAATTAAAAGGTAGTCTGCACAGTCTCTTGAATTGAAAATTACTAATGACATGTAAGTTATGGTCAAGAATTTCTGGTAGTGCTATGATATGTGACTGTCTATTGGTGTGAGCAAACACTGGATAAGAAATGTGGAAACATAATATGCAATCACCAAAAAGAAATGTCATATAGTATCAGGCAATATTTCTGATTGTTACTCACAAATTAGTTTTAACAAAGGGCATTTAATGTAGGATTAAATAATTTTAATTTATTAAACTTATTAATTCTAAAACAGAAGGAAAGAAGTGTATCAATGCAGAGGTGATTTTCAAAAGCCCATAACTTTGTATTTAGTAAAGCTAAGCACACATTTTTATTTGCAAATAGTACTCACACAATAGAGCTTTCAAATAAAATTAACCATCTCTTATTAACGTGACTACTTGCTGAGATATTACTACTCAAAGTCAAAAGTCAAAAAAAATTGATACACTTTTTCCTGCCACTGTACTTGGAAAAAAGATGTTGTTACTTTAGCCTAAGGTTTAAACTATGTATCTTGGCATACTATATGTTAAGTATTATGCCAAAAGTCTACACACATTTTTTGCTTGTAAATAAGCAATTTGGCAACATTAATGCAATATTCTCATCTCTATACATTTAAAGTGATCACACCAAAGCCAGTCTAATTGAATAAGCTCGGAGTGGTTGCCTGGTTTTGCAATAAAATGCCCTGTATGTAGTCTAGTAACAAAAAACTGCTCTGTAGCAATGATCTTATCAAGGCTTCCAACAATTTTTCTGTAGCTATTGTCACTCCAGTTGAGCTGGAAGGCTTTGTTTTTATTAATATTGCTAAAGTTTTTTATAACAGGTATAAAAATTCAAAAAGTAGTAAAATATGTAAAGTCACAAGCAAATTAAGTAAATATATTAATTTGGTTAAGTTAATCAAAGATTGATTAGATAAAAAAATTAATGAAACAAATAATAATAATTTTTATAATCAGCTCAAAAAGGGTATCAATGCTAAGATCATTTTCAAATGCCCATAACTTTTAAGTAAAACAAGCTAGTCAAGTCATTCTATTTGCAAAATGTACTATCACAATGGGGCTTTCATATAAAAATAGCACCTTAGTTATACCTTGTTTACTTAGGGAGATAGTACTCTTCAAAGACAAAAGTGAAGAACATTGATACACTTTTTGTTGCCACTGTATATAAAGGCAGTACTGATACTGTGCCTTGACACTATTAATTTAATTAAAAGATATGTATAATATAATAAACTGTTCTGCTGTGACCGCTCCATAAGTTTGAACTGTAGAGTTTGTAGTGTTGCACTGGTCCAGCTGGTTATCAATGTTTTACTTTTTTGAGTAAATGGATTGTAAAAAAATTATATGAAAAATAGTAAAATACACTTCTGCAGCCCTTAAAACTATTTTTTATTAGCCTTTCAAGTCTTTTTAATCTATAGGTGGAATTAACATTATTATACAGGTTTGACTAAGCAAGATGGCAAAATTTAAAAACTATATACTCAATTTGCATAACTATTAGCAATACTGTGATGTCTACAGTTGTTATATAATAAATCAATTAAATATAATTAATAAAGATGCTACCTGTATTATATTAGCTGTCAGTTTCTAATTTTTAGAGTGTAAACCTTGTCAATATATAACTTGTGAGCTTCAGTCTTTCTTTTTTTTATGAATTATATCAGTAAGCTTAATAGTTATTAAGCAAACCTTATAATATAATATAATAATAAATCCGAGAATAGTTAATTCAAAATATAAATATATTGACAAATAAGAAAATACTATGCAGCAATTTTTAATAGCGGCAGTTAATTAAAAGAATACTTTTGGACCTTATGCTACATGATTTTTTAAGTTCTAGATATGCATGAAAATCTAAATATTATTGTTATAGTTTTAGATTTTTAAACAATTTATTTATTAAACAAATGCGTATTTGTTAATTTTAATTCAAAGTTTTCTCAAGTTATTTATGAAAATAGGCCATTTAGACGCAAAAATAGTGCTACTAAAATGTTTAATGCTATAGTTGCTCCAAATAGTGCTAACTTCCACTGTGGGTCTTTGTTAGATTTAAGATTATTCCAAATATTGGCTGTTGTTGGATCTGCTGCAAGAGCAGCTGCAAAGACTATAAACATCCAAGAAAATTTTCTTGCATGATTGTTGTAGCGCCCCTCATATATATTTTTCTGTAACCACTTGTAACCCAATAAAAAAACAAATAAGCCATGCAGTGCAACAATTGCTATACGAGTAACCATAAACCCACCACTGTTAATTTGCGATATGTCTGTACCCAAATAATCAGTTGAGTATCCCTGCACTATGTTAAGTATGGTACAAGTTAAACAAAGAATAAAAGACAAACTTGAGCCTATCATCAAAGTCCAAACTGTAAACCGTTTTGTAATATTTCCAGACATTATTTCGGTATGCAAAAATATAATAAAAAAGTGTTAACTGTAATAACGATTAATAAACTTTAAAATGAGAAGCAGGTTTAATAATTGTGTATTGTCAAAAAATGTAAGAAACACCGTTTTAAATAATCAAAAAAATCTTTTTTAAAAAACAATGCGCATATTCTTTGACGCTTTTTTCTTTATATTTTTTGTATAATCAATTTAAATGATTGTCATTTTTATGCTTTTAAAATATGTTGATTATACAAAAAAAACAATTTATTAGTATTTTTAGTACAATTGATTTGTATTTTATTATAGGTTAGAAAAAATATTCCTTGTGGTTAAAAATAGAGACTGTGAAAATCAAAAATACATTTAATAGTTGTAAAAAAAATGAGTTATGCTTGGAATTACTACACTCATGGAATAACTCAAATATTTACTGCATATGCAGTAGTTGAATATTAAAAATTTAGGTAATGATTTGTTAACCAGGGCTGGCACACTTAGTCACAGAAGGCATCCTGCTATCTTTCACTAAACTTTTTTGAACTGTTTATCTGTAATCTCTTGCAGTTGAGAAGCTTTAACTCTACTGGTCATCATCTGGTATATAATTTAACAGTAATACTACTTTAAATTTAGGTTCTTTCAACAACCATTTAGCTGATTGTTTAATAGTCTCCAGCAACCAGCCTGGTTTTCTTGCTGCCACTGTATTTGACAATTTTGTACTAGAGCAGTGATATTTAAGGTTGTTTATTTTCGGCACTTGATTTACTTTTGACAAGCTTATTTTCTTCATGTCTGCTGCAGTTGTCATAGGTCCACTACCACACATGTCAGCAGATGACACAAACTCTAGTGCAACTGTAGGGGGGGGGGTGTGTGGCTGTACTCAAAATGACCACCTGGTCTGCTAGGGGTGACTGTGCTTACTGTCCCAGGGTTTCTGTACCAGCTTATGTGGCTTAATATTATTCTCCATTTAAGCATGCTCTGCATTTTTCCAGGCTGTGCTTGATGCTGTGCATCTCTTCCATCCCACATTGGTAGTTGCAGAGGTCATGCATAGTAAAGGGAGCATTGGCATGAGTGGTAGTCAATACTCCCGTGCTCCTGGCTTGACAGCACTGCTGGTATCAGCTGTGGTCCCCTTCTTTAAATTGCTGACTTCTGTAGCTGCTATAGCCAGTTGGTCAGCATAAGAATAGTTTACACCAGAGGCCATATTGCCATTATTCTTTTGACCTAAAATCAACGTATTACTTGTTTTGGGCTTCTATGTTTTTTATTGTTTTTTGCTCATGAGTTTATTAATTTAGCTGAAAAAAGAGATCAATTGTGACAATTAATCTTGTAGTTAATTTATAAGAATGAGACAAAGATTGGCTGTGTGTGTGTGCGTGTGTGTTCAGGTGTGTGTTATGGAGTGGGGCCGAACTGCTCAATGTGTGAGTTCAGCAAGCTAGTACAAGTAGAAACTTTAAGTGTGGTATGCTATGCTAACAAGTAAGAAGAAACTTGTATGTTTCACTGCTAAGAAAGTAAGCCTATGTAGTAATGATAAAACCTGATATAAAATTTACTTGGTTTTAAGAGAGGGTCTCACAATGATTACTTTCCAATCTCTTCCAACCAGACATGTTTATGTTTTTTGTTAGTCCCATAATATTACTCAATGCTACTCACAGCTCTTTCTCACACCTCTCAGCATTACAATGGCCATTGATACTAATTTTGAATCTGACAAATGCGTGGCACACATCTCAGTGGTGTTTGTCAATAATCTTTGAAGGGCAGAATAATCATCATTTTAGCAATTTACTATTTGAAGCAGTGCATCTTCAGCTGCATCCAAAGTTTAAATTATTTTTAAACTGATTTTATCAATTCGGCTGAGTGATACAGTGGCAGGAAAAATGAATGAATGTACTTTATTTTTAAAATCGACAACAGTATCTCAGCAAAAGTTTATGATAAAACAAGT
>JANBSE010000011.1:0-34976 GCA_027578475.1 Coemansia sp. RSA 2607
ATTAGAGTAGTACATGTTGCAAATAGTATCATGTGATTAGCTTAATTAAGCACAAAGTTATGGGCATTTGAAAATGATCTTAGCACTGATACACGTTTTGTGCCACTCATTTAAAATAATATTTTTATTTATTAAAAACCAATTTTAAGTTCTACTAAGACAAAAAATAGATGCTAACATAAAAATGTTTTGTCTGTTTACTCATGGCATTTTAATGATTATTTTTGAATAAAATGTCACCAATTGACAACCAGTATTTAATCAAGCAATTTGGTGGCAATAAATCATAACGGTACCACTAACTATAAAGCTTAACCGACAATTTATTTACAGTACTTAGTTGCAGCAACTGTACAGGTTACCCTACTCTATTAATTAGTTTTGTAAGTAGTTACAAATTTTTAGATACGATATTATGTTTGGTCACTCTATTTTGATATTTTACTATTAAATCAATTGTAGTTCTATAATCAGTGAATCAAAATTGAAGATCATCTAGGAGATAATTCTTGTAATAATGCTGGTTATGTGTGATTTTGTTATAAACAGTTTGATTAACTAATTTAACAGAGGTACAGCTTCAAAATTTGATGCTTTTATTACTATCTATGACTGTTTTTCTAACATGGCACTATTGACATTTGACATCATCATTTTTTAGCTGTAAATAAACTTATCTACAGGAGTGGCAAAAACAAAAAGGAAACAAGTATTAAATAATTATATATTTAAATATATTCATTTTTTCAAAAACTACACATTGACATCTACAGTGGCAGGTAAAAGTGTATCAATGTTTTAAACTTTTGACTTTGAAGAGTAATATCTAAGCAAGTTGCCAAGTTAATAAGAGGTGACTAATTTTATTTAAAAACCCTATTGTGTGAGTACCATTTGCAAATAGAAACACGTGCTTAGACTAACTGGCTAGAAAGTTATGAGCATTTAAAAACGATGTGAGCATTGATACACTTTTTCCTGCTACTCTAGAAATATATAAAAATTATTTCTTTAATTAAATAAACAAACTTCAGTCTAAGTAACATATTTTTATCTAACAACCCTACATACTTTGCATGTACCATTACTCATTGATTGCACTTTAACACTTTTATCTAATCACATGCATGACAATAAAAATAAAATAAGAATTGTAACTTTTAGCAATACAATAGTGGTGGTAGCACCAGAAAAATTATAACCAAATTTAATGTAAATATAGCCACAGTGTATTATCTTGATATCTGACTGTTTTCCGAAACTTTGTTGCGAAACTAAACTACCAACCAAAAATTATTGCATGGGGTAGGCTAACTTGCAATCATATTTAAATTGCTGGAAAAATAAAAACATAAGCAAATGTTGCCAAATTGCTTGAAAAGTAGCTTTTCGCATGTGTGTAGATTTAATTATAAGACACAATGTCTTATATGCAAAGAATTGGTGTTTTAATCTAAGAATAAGGAAACATAAGTCTTTTTCCAATTAATATGCGTGAGCATTTTAACTAAACAAATGTCAATAAAGAATGCAGTCTAGTCACCTGAAATTTTGTTTAAAATTAAAACATACTAATTTTAGTCTGTTTGGTATAAATATACTAATTTACAGCTGGAAAAATGATGTTGTGAATTCAAAATAGTGTCATGATCGAAAAACAGACATGTTTAAAGATAAAAAATGATAAACTTTAGAGCTGTGTCACTGTTGAGAGAAATAATTAAATTAAATAAAACAAAAACACACACAACCAACATCGCCAGATGAACAATCGCTAATGTGATCTTAATTTTAAATTGACTGATTATAAAATTACTATCAATTAAATGTTGCTTTTTAGAATTGCAAAATCAAGCATAGCACAAAATTACTTTAGGAACGGCTAACTGAGCAGTCATTTAAAATTGAAATGTAGCCTGCACAGTCTCTAGAATTGAAAATTAGTAATTACATGTGATTTATGATCAAAAATCTCTGGTTGTGCTATAATAAGTGACTGCCTATTGGTGTGAACAAACACTGAGTAAGAAATGTGGAAACATAATATGCAATCACCAAAAAAAAATGTCAAATAGTAACAGGTAATGGGTCTGATTATTAGTTACAAATTAGTTTTAACAAAGGACATTAAATGTAGGATTAAATAATTTTTATTTATTAAACTTAATATTTTTAAAACAGCAGGAAAAAGTGTATCAATGCTCACATCATTTTCAAATGCCCATAACTTTGTATTTAGTAAAGCTAAGCACGTGATTCTATTTGCAAATGGTACTATCACAATAGGGCTGTTAAATAAAAAAATTATTTTGATTAAATTAACTACTTGCTGGGATATTACTCTTCAAACTTAAAATTCAAAAACATTGATACACTTTTTCCTGCCACCGTACGTAACTCAGGTGACGCCATGTTCCTGTGTTGGCTTGCCACTCTACAGTCAGAAATCATTCAAGACCTATATTATGCGTACAAGTTTACTAGAGACCTGGTGGTTTTCCACAGAAGGTGGTTGTGTGTCCCAAACCGCTGGTTCTATTTCAACCCTGGTGAGTGCCCATTGAGCAGAACCCCGTCATTCAATATAGACTATCAGCTTATCGACAGTAGAACAAGACAACAGTACACACACACAACATTGCACCACAGCCCTAACACACAGGTCCAATAAACCATTTAACAAATTTATTATCGGGATTCATCCTCCTAACAATAACCTCTCATATCCTATATAAATAAATATTAATTGGCCAGAGATGGTACACCATCTCTAGCCTTTTAGATTAAAATCAATAAAAATATTCAAAGTCAAAAGTCAAAAACATTCACACACACTTACCTGCCACTTTATAAAAAAATTCAATTTTATATTTTGTGTTATATGATGTATGTTGTGTTTTAATACCACAGGCTTAAAAATATTCTTTTGTAGCAGCTAAAAAAAAGTTTAATTATAAAAGTTATATATTTTTTAAAATTTATAAGTGCAATTTAATATTAACAAAAAAATATTTATAATTATCATATAAAAAAATTAGCAAAATACCGTGTGAGTATGTTATTTTAAATAAAGTTAGACATTTTTAGTTGTTCTTTACTATATGAAGTATAAATACTGTTATGCAAAAAAGTGATTTTCCACATTTTTTGCTGGCCCAGTACTTATAAAAAAAGTAATCTTCAAAGTTAAAATTAAAAACATTGTAACTTTTTTATTGGCACTGTATGTATTCATTTATAGCATTTAAATATAATATAAATTTTCAGAATCCAAAAAACTTAATTTAAAAGTAAAAGTTATGATATTCATCCATGTAATTATGGATTTGTCTATTTTCGATAAACTTTCATTATCTTGAGTTTTTCGAGTGTATAAATGTTTAAAATTATTTTGGGTATTATAATAAAAGTTTAGTATATCATTAGATGTACACATTTCATAATTGATTTCCATGTATTTTTTTTTAGACTTTTATTAAGATCATTTTCAAAAAATTGATGTAAACTTAAATAATGGATTAGCTCTAAAAAATTAGGCGTCTTTTGTCAATTAATAAAAAAATTAAATATTACTCCATTTCTAGTTATATCCTCAATAATTTGGGTATACATGTAACAATAATAAAATTTATTCTGTCTTTCAACTGCTAAATATTTTGTTTTGTCAAAAAAAATTGATATTCAGTATGTTTAAAGTTAACTATTATCGGCGAGTCAACACATGAATAACTAGGCATATCTGGTTGATCAAATGTTAATGATATTTTGTAAGACATACTAGTAAAAAATAATAAAAATAATTTAATAACTTTAAGGAAAATAACTAAAGATATATATAATGTTTAAAACTAATAAAAGTTTATATAGAAAATATTGTATTTATAGCAAAAAAATTTAATAAAATTATTATTATTAAAAATATTTAAAAGACTTTTAATTTCTTTATATGCTTAAAAATTATAATTGTATAAAATATTTAATATATCAGTAAGTTTTTATAAAAGTAATAATAAAAAAAATTAAAAAACAAATTATTAAGCCTATTTGTATTTTTTTTCTACAAAATATTTGTTTTATTTAAAACAAAGAAAATATTTATTTATATAAAATTAAAAAAAGATGTTTTAAATGTATTATTTTAAAAAAAAATTCTAATATTTTCAATAAAAAGATACACATTTGCAACAAAAAGTTTATCAATGTTATTTACTTTTGACTTAGAAGCTTAATATCTCTGTATGTACTCAAGATAGCAACAATTGATTAAATTTGTTAAAAAAACTCTATTGGGAAAGTATACTTTGCTAATAGAATCACGTGTTTAACTTTACTAATCACAAAGTTATCAGCATTTAAAATGACCTTAGCATTGATACACTTTTTTTGCCGCTTATTAAAAATAAAATATTAATTTATTTAAAATCAAATCTAAGAGAAGGTTATAAAATAAATATATTGTAACAATGAGACCTTAGTACTGTTCATTTTTAACACTTCGTATCAATTTTTTAAATAAATTTCAGCAATTGACTACCAATATCCAATCAAGCTATTCGGTAGCAACAAATCATAACAGTACCTCTAATTCTTAAGCTCAACTCACAAAGTATTTATAGTAGTCAAATGGTCCAATTGTACAGGTTACACTACAGTTTTAATAGTTTTTTAAGTAGTCATAAATAATTAGATATTGTGGAGCTTCTTTCTTGATCATAGCCTCCTGCAGTAGCCATAGGATTGCCTCTAGCCACATCAGCAGATGATGTCGCCCCCAACCCTTTGGCCATGGGTGTGCGATACTGCAGTGCGTCTGAGTACATAAAATAACCCCCTTGGGCCGCGTATGATGGGGTATTGGCACTCCGCGCCCCGAGGTTGGGGCTTGCAATCAGCAGGCGCTTGAGCAGAGCATGCACATCTTTGATACTGCATATGGCAGCAGCCAGCCGGTCGTCGTCGCCTAACTGGGACTCCCTAAGCTGTGCAGAGGCGCACTCCGCCGGAACCTCGGCCGACTCCCTGCCATCCTGGACCGAACTCTTTTCGACGCTTCTAGTCACAGGTGGCCCAGACGTCGTGTTTGAGGGGTGGCCCTTAGGAGTGCTGTCGATCAGCTTGCCAGAAGGCTTGTTCAACGGGTTAGACATTTGTTTAATATGTTTTTGTCGTTTTAAGAAGTTTTATACTGTTTTTAAAGTTTTTATAGGTGTTTATTTTAATTGGGGAAAGGTATCTCAAAGGACTGTTAAAACCCCAGTAGTTAAGTAAGGTAATAAGAAGAAAAGCGAGAAGCAAAAAAGGGATTTTCTAGTTTGAGGTGAAGAAGCAACAGTTCTTCAGGAAGTTACTGCTTTAAGGCGGGGCCGGTTCAAACGAGTGAAGTGATTGACAGGCGATAGCAGTTTGTTATGTGAAGGCGACAGACGATACTTTTGTGATAAATTTTTCTGATTTTGGAGTTCACTCCCGTTTCACAAAAGGGCTCAGCAAACTGCCTCCATTATATACAGTCGGCTCCCGCAACCCCTGGTAGAGGCTCCAACAGCGTATCCGAGATTGCATCCTGGGCGACAACAATACCTGTTTCTGCAGGAGCATGCCGATTCGTCTCCTCACTGCCCTCCACTGGGTGGACCTTAAGTGGATCGCCTATGCCCATCAGCTCGGCTGTGCAACTCGAAGCGGCTTTCACAGACATCACCTGACGATCTGAAGGCTCGTCACATTACCCTACAGAATTAATTAGTTTTTTTAAGTAGTCGTTAATGTTTAGATATGATTTTATGTTTGGTGTCAGCATTTTTATAAGTTACCATTAAATCAGTTGTAATTCTATAATCAGTTAGTCAAAAACTAAGATTACATTGCATATTGTTCTTGTAGTTAATCTGATGATTTGTGGTTTTGTCTTATAAAATTGAATTAATTTTTCTAACTTTGACGCAACTCTAAAGTTTAATTCTTTTATTACTTCACATGACTGTTTTTTCTAACATAGCACTGTTGACCTTTCCCATCGGCATTTTTCTAGTAGTAAAAGTGCTTAAACAAACTTTATAGACTAATATAAATATTTTAAAACAATTTAACACTTTTCAAGCTATCTAGAATCCAGTTATTGTTGACATTTGCATCTTTAAAAATTTTTTTACATACATTGAAAAAGATGCAATTTCCTTAGGCAAAGGTTTGATCACTATTTTCTTACATGCTACATAAAAAATATTATGCCAAATTTTACACACATACAGAATTCGCAAAAAAATTTTAGACATTGACGTCAACTTTATATTTACCTACACATCTTTTATTCTGTTATCATATAACATACTGGCACCTACTTGTTTATGCGTTAAAACATGTATTTAAGTAGTTTGGCTAGAGGCTATTGAGTTCAAATTTTTTAGGCATTTTTTTTTGGCATTAAGACAAAAAAAATATATATTTTTACTGCTTAGTTTTTTTTTAAATCTATCCAAAATTTATATAGTTCTAGAAAGCATTTGTTGAAATATGCTAGTTAAATATTATAAAAATTACTTTACTACTCAAAGAGCTATACTCTAACTAGTGTGCACAAGAAAATTTCTGATAAAATTTGATTGTCAAAAAAATGACTTGGGGTGAAGCTTCCGCTGCCCATAGATTATATTTTTATCCAAGAGTTAACTAAATTTTAAAGTTTACAACTTAGATTAAGTGTTTATTGATAGAATAAATTTTGTTATTCCGATCAGAGAATAGTGATGTAGACAAGTTTTCGAAAAAGTTAGTGCATCTGATTCAAATTGCTAGCAATAAAAATTTTAATATCTATCTGTTCAACGAATAGTTACTCTAATCAACTAAAAATGTCAACATACATTTTTGTATGTGATTATAATCTATATTGTCAATTTTAGTAATATAGAATTAATATTGAAGAAAATAATAGTTGAGATTTGCTTTTTATTTTTTACACTCATCACATAACCCATGGAGTAAGCATTTACAACTAAGCTTTTCTGCACCAAGACTTTTATCTAAAACAAATATAATTATAATCACTGGTAAGCAAGACATACAGTGGCAGGCAAAAGTGTGTCAATGTTTTTGAATCTTGACTTTGAGGAATAATATCTCAGCAAGTATTCAAGTTAATAAGATATGGCTAATTTTTTTTGAAAGCCCTATTGTGTGAGTACAATTTGCAAATAGAATCACGTGCGTAACTTTACTAAATACAAAGTCATGGGCATTTGAAAATGATGTGAGCATTGATACACTTTTTCCTGCTGTTTTAAAAATATTAAGTTTAATAAATAAAAATTATTTAATCCTACATTTAATGTCCTTTGTTAAAACTAATTTGTAACTAATAATCAGACCCATTACCTGTTACTATTTGACATTATTTTGGTGATTGTGTATTATGTTTCCACATTTCTTACCCAGTGTTTGTTCACACCAATAGGCAGTCACATATCATAGCAGTGGTAAAAAAACTTGACTATAAATCACATGTCATTAGAAATTTACATTATTAGACACTGTGCAGGCTATCATTCAATCTTAATTGGCTGCTCAGTTTGTTATTCCTGAAGTAATTTTGTGCTATGTTTGAAGATAAAATTTTGAAAATCAACATTTAATTTATTGTAATTTTAAAATTAGTTATTTAAAAATATAGATCACAATAGCAATTGTTTATCTGGTGATGCTGGTCATGTGTGTTTTTGTTAAAGTCAATTTAGTTACTTTACTCAACAGTGAAGCAGCTTGAAAGTTTAATGTTTTTTTTCTAAAAATGCCTGTTATCTTACATGGCACTATTTTGTTGTCACTACATCACTTTTCCAGTTGTAAATTAGTTAAATTATACTATACAAATTGTAATAAGTAATTTTTAATAACAAAACAAATTTTCAGTAGACTAGAGAGCATTATTTATTGACATTTGCTTATTCAAAATGCTCACTCGTATTTATTGTAAATAACTAATGGTTTTTTATTTTTTAGATTAAAACACCCCTTCTTTGAATATAAATCATTACGTGTCTTTTTAAGATTTAAACACACTGAATGCTTGTTTTTAAGCAATTCAATAATATTTGCGGGTGTATTCATTTTTCTAGCAATATATATGTGATTGCAAATTAGCCTAATTGACACTATAATTTGTGATTGGTAACTGAGTTTTGCAACAAAGTTTTTGAAAAACAATCAAATATCAAGATAATACACTGTAGCTATACTTAGGTTAATATTGGTAATGATTTTTCTGGTGCTACTTCCTCTGTTATAATGCTAGATGATACTATTCTTATTTTATTTTTACAACAGTGCATAATTAGATAAATGAGATAAAGTAAAATAAATAAGAAATGATACATGCAAAGTACGAAGAGTCACTTAGTAAAAATATTTTTATTAAATTGGAGGGTGTGTATTTAGTTAAAGAAGCAAATTCTAATTTTTTCTTCTATAAAGTTACAGGAAAAAGTGTCTAAATGCTCACATCATTTTTAAAAACTCATAACTATATTGTCAGTTAGGCTAAACACGTGATAATACTTGCAAGATCTATCACAACAATAGTGTTTTTAAATAAAAATAGACCTTTATAACAAATGTGTCAACTTGCTGAGATAGTATTCATCAATGTAATAAGTAAAAAACGTTGATACACTTTTAGTTGCTACTGTTTCTCTGTAAGAATAAATGTCCTCCTTTTTAAGTGGTGTGTTTTGCAGCTCATTATTACAAAATTATATATAATCCTTCAGACACCCAACTGCTAACCAAGTGATATGTTGCTAAACTTAGCAATAATTAAGAAATTATTAATTTGTGAATATTTATATCTAAACAACTTATTTTTAGCTGTATTTGAAATTATAAAGAAAAAGTTCCCAAAAATTGTCTTCTTTCTGCCAATGCCAGGTAAACTTATTGAAATTTCTAGAAATGTTTATTTGATAATAGCAATAAGCTATCTGCCTATCTAAAATTAGCGACAAATGCCACTGAGATGCACACCATGCATTCCACACATGCCAGATCAGATTCAGCAGCTATTATCACAATTGGAGTTTAGGGTGAACTGTGAATAGCTTTGAGTGGTGTTAGGGAGCCAACAAGGGATGCACTAGCACACTTGGCTAGGGAGAGAAGTTGAGGGCAACAAGGTGCTTTCTCTCTTGGAACTAGAGTCAACTTTATTTTGAGTTTTATTGTCTCCACATACGCACCCTCTTTAACAGTACAACATATGAGCTTTCCCATAATCACTAGCAGCATGTTCCAATCCCCATAGTCTCTAACTTAACTAGCCTCACACATTTGCACTGTGCTACTGTTCTCCCACTACAACAACACCTACACAGTCACTTATCTATTATCTCTCTCTCTTTCCCTCTTTTTCTTACTTGTATTTATAAGGTTTTGACAGTCATTTCTAATATTTCTCCTTGGCTAAACCAAAAAAAACTTTTAAGCTCAGAAACAAAATAAAACATAAATAACACAAAGGCAAGTACCATGGTGGCCTTAGGTAGGAAGGATTATAGCAAGACACTCTCTGGTGTGGGAAATCCTTATGCCAACTAACTGGCTATAAAGGCAGTGATAGCCAGAGTTTGTGAGAAGCAAGCCACAGCTGAGACCAGCAGTACCATTGAGTCAGGAGTGACAGAGGCACTGTCCACCTCTGACTTCAATGCTCCAGTCATGCAGCGAGACTTCCACAACATCAAGCACAGTCAGGAGATGTGTAGCATGTGCAATCAGATGGTGATATTAAGCCCCTAGAATTGGCAGTAACCCTTGGCAAATAGAAATGCAGACCCTGAGCAGATTAGGCAGGCAGTATAAATACAGCTGCACTCCTTTTTAACACACTCCCACTACAATCATGCCAGATACTTTTTCATCCGCTGACATGTGTAGTAGCTGACCTAGGGCAACTGCAACAGACAAGAAAATAAAAATAGTCTTGGTACTAGACTTTTGCAAGAAATATATGTTGATAATGTTCCATGTTTCTTTATTTTGGTTTTCAAGCATCACTGAAACTGGACAAAAAAATTGTTAAAATAGTTTACAGTAGCATGTCAGGCATCTGAAACTTTTTTGATTTTGTTACATCCTTTTGAAAAATCTGTGTAAACAATAAAACCTTTAAAAATATTTTTATGTAAAACATCCAAAAGGATAGAAAATGATTGTTTATCTACCACCTTTATATAGGCACATCTTTCTGGTGTCTATTTAACCCCACAGATTACCCAGACACCCTCTACAGAATAATCTAGATTGTATTTGCATTTGCCTAACTTAGACTTATCAACTTTGAAAATTATGATCCTACTGTAAACATTTCTTAACAACATTTCAGCTTATTTAAAAAAAAATCAAAACATTGAAAAACTGTAATATAATAGTAGATACAAGCCCTGTTATGTTTATTATTTTTTTAGTTTCTTTGAAACAGCCTTAAGTATTCTGTTAGCAGCACCTATTTAACAGGAAGACATCATTCTCTAAAAATAAATCTTTAAAAATAGTTGTTGCTATTACTATACCTTTATTTTTGCAGCATTCAAAGTTAAATTTTTACATATATGTTTGTAACAGTCTGAACATGCTGAATTTTGTGTACAAAATAACTCTTTTGACATAATAATTGATTTAAGGTTTATTATTGCGCAGAACAAGAATTACTACAAAAAAGTTAATAAAATACATAGAAAGATAAGCACCAAATGATGTGAAATGTAGGCTAGAGCTAAAAAGTAATAAGATTTTATTGATTACCCAATTTCCAAAAATGTTTACACAAAATAGAGGATTATCAAATTTTAAGGTAAGCTATAATTATGAGTAAAAATAACATGTTGATAAAAAAGCACATGGCATACAGCTAGAAAATTATTTTTTGAAGGGTTATTATAGACTATGTTATATAATCTAATTAAAAATCCTTAATTAATTTTTTTATATGCAAGTTAATATCATTTCAATTTTTTTGTGGTAGGCATTTACATTTTTAAATATTATTTAAATAATTATAACATTGAGCATATGTTGCACAATCTATTTCTTTATCTATTACCTGTATTTCAATTTATTTTTTAATAAAAGCTTGATGTTCTGAAATGTATTCAATTGTAAGTTCACCCAATCTTACCAAGAGTGTTTTCACAATTTGATTAAATTTATTTTTTTTAATAGTTGCACAACATTGAGCTTCAGCTTTACAGCATGTTATATTACATATTTCTTCTGATGTTAAAATTTTATATAACTTTTTGGTAACATTTCACTGCTTCTAATAAATTTTTTTTGTTTACATTACTTATATTTTCAAAATGTTTTATATAGTTAAAACTTGTTGAATCCAAACCATAATACTGTAAACACACTGCAACACTGTAATCATTACCAGTAAGTTAAAATAATATTGCAACTGTTTCCTTAATGATAGTATATCTATCCATTTCGGGTAAGAAGTTTTTAAAATCATAATTTTTAGACAAGCAAAATGAATTTATAACTGGAAGATTATATTTTTTTCCATATTTTTGCTATTCAATCGCAGTGAAGTAGTAGTCTTTCCAATATATATATATTTAATTGTATTATAAGTCGATTTAACTCTATTAGGAATAAAAAATTTTAAAAAATTTATAATAGTTTGGATAATGCGTTTTTTTTAACAAAAATATATTAATATTTGTTTGGTTATGTATATTATAAATTTTTTGACAAATAAAAAATAGAATTGGTTTACTATATACTATTTAAGAACCACAATTTTTTGAAATAAATTAACATACTTGTCATATAAAAAGCCTGCAATACAAAATATAATAAATATACTTTAAAATTTATTTCATATTGTAAATCCTTTGTGTTTGAACTATATTTTTATAATTATTGTTATACAAAATGCTTTTAAGCGCTTATTACATAATGGGTTTCTAAATAATTTAAAAAAATATTTTTTTATACAAAATTATTATTTTATTCTAAAATCTTTTAAAATTAATTTTAAAAAATGAAACAAATGTTTTAATAAAAAAAATAATTTCTTTTTAAAAATGTAATAATTTGTTTTAATAATGTATTAATTTGTTTTTTTTATTATTAGTTGTTTTTATAAGGAAAAAAATGTTAAATTTAATTTTACATAAAATAAATATTTATAAAAAAAATAAAATGTTATTAGTAATTATATTAGTACAATTTTATTTTGTAAAAAATTATATATTAAATTTTATACTGGAGTAATCAAAAAGCTACTACCATAAAAGTAACAGGAAAATGTGTATCTATGTTATTTACAAATTATATTGAAAAGTATTATTCCAACATTCAACAATAATAGAAAAACAATTCTACTTGTATATGAACGCTCTATTATTGTGGTACAAGTTGCATATAAAAACAAATGTTTTTCTTTATTTATTAAAATTTATGAGCATTTGAGGATAAGTTTAGCATTGATACTTTTTTTGAGGCACTTATTGAAAACAAAAATTAAAAAACTTAAAATTATATAAAACTTAATTAAATAATATTTTGAATCCACATTCTGTGTGTAATAGTAAAACTATTTGTCTGTAAACTTTTGACATTTTTGATTATTTTTTAAAATTATTTTCAGCAATTGTTTGTCAGTTTATAATTACACTCATGGTTAGCAACAAAATATACCAATACCAGTTATTCTCAAAATCAACCCACAATTAAATAGTAGTGTTCAGTTAAATAGACTGTGCCAGTTACCTCACAGCTACGAATAACTGCTCAGTTAGTTATTAATATATAGATATAGTATTACATTTAGTGTCATATTTTTAATTAATTACCATTAGATCAATTGTAATGCTATGATTACATTATCCAAAATTAAGAATATCTTGCATTTCGTTTTTGTAGTCATTCTTATTATGTTTTTTTTGTTTATTAAATTTAATTAATTTTTTAATTTTGATCCAGCTTCAATGTTTTATGCTTTTAATGCCATGCATGACTGCTTTTATAAATTAGCTATGACAAGCTTTCCCTGCATCATATTTATAGCTGTAAAAATGCTTGGTCAAAATCAATAGACTAATATTGTAATAATACAAAAAGTGAACAGTTTTTTAGCTGTCTGGAATCCAATTTTTGTTGACATTTTCTTAGTCAAAAAATTTCTTAGATAATTTAAAAAAACTATGTACTTTTTTTAGCCTAAGGTTTAAACTATATACCTTTGCATACTATAAATTAAGTATTATGACAAGGTTTACAAAATTAGAAGTTATTTCATAAGCAATTTGGCAACATGTACCACAGTGTGCTCACCTCCAAATATTTAAAAGTGGTAACACTGCAGCCAGTCCAACAGAGTTAGCTCTGAGTGGTTGCCGGTTTTTTGCAATACAATGCCCTGCATGTAGTCTAGTATCAATATAATGCACATTTGCAATGTTTATAACAAATTTTTTGACAATTTACCTTTAGCTATTTTCACTCCTAAGGAGCCGGAAGACGCTGTTTTTTGCTAATATTGCTAATGGGGTGTATGACCAGTATAAATAACCAAAAAGTAATAAAGCAAGTAAAATTACCTGCAGATAAAAGTAAATTAGTTGACTTAGTTCAGCTAATAAAAGATTGGTTAAGTGATATGAAATAATGAAACAAATTATTAATAGTTTTTGATCAGCTCAAAAAGTGTATCAATGCACTACCCATTTTTAAATTTTCATATTTTTTTATTAAATAAAGTAGCACACATAATTTTATGTGCCACATGTATTATCACAATAGAGCTTTTATATTCGGTTTACTCCTTTGTTTTCTCTAGTATACTTGACGACATAGTACTCTTCAAAGTACAAAAAAAAAATATTGATACAATTTTTTTCACTGTATATTTAAAGCAGTTTTATTGAATAAACTAACAATTAGTTACAAAAAAAAACATCTATAATTTTAATTTCAAGTTATAAAGAATAAAGTCAATTGAATAAGTTCAGCAAGTTAACACATTTGTAACATTATGCTGTAGATGGCATTAACATTACAATCTTAAAACTCACTAATCGTTGTAAAAAGTACAAAAAGAAATATTTACTATCTTCGCAACGTAGCAATAGTGATGGTTGGTTATTTGCTGGGGAGACCCTGTGTACTCTTCCAGGCATGGCCCTTGCTATGCCAGCGGATGACGCCTGTCCCCGCACCGCCCCACTAGGTGTGCTGAACAGCGGCGGCTCCTGATACTTGAAGCGTGTCCCTCCAGTCATCGGCGATGGCATACCCTCTTCGCCCCCGTAGTAACTCCCACTGGTCCCTTGATCGATCACCAGACTCTCCAACAAAGAGCAGACGTCGTTGAGTCTCCTCTCCAAGTTGTCCATCCGCGCGTTCCTGGCTGCCTGCCTCTCCTCCATTCTCTCGGCGGCCGGGGCCACCCGTTCACTCGCTACCTTCTCATCCGGGGCGGTGCCCTTGACCTCAGCTCTCTGCTGCTCCACCACTGGAGTTGCGTCATCCGGTTTCCCGCCCGTGCCCGCTGGTCTGACTTCGGGAGCTCCGCGCTGCGTTGACATTCTAACTGTTTCTAGGGTTTTTATAGTTTTCTGATGTTTTTGGTTTTATGTAATATATTTAGAGGAAAGGTATCCACACCACGTCTTGGACCGTTAAAACCTTGTAAGCAATGAGAAGCTGGTAAGCTCCAGAAACTCCTAACACACTCCTAGTGAGTACTATTGGACTCCCTCCATGTGCGGCTCTATCGAGAGCAACACTAACGCGACCATTAACTGCTGTTGTAAATGCCCTAAACTAACAAGTGAGGGGAAGTTCAGGCACTGTTGACGATATATGTTTAGACACGCGCACGATATCACAATTTTCACTCCCGTTTCCCACTTCGACACGGGCGTTCCCTCCCTTATATCCATCGTCGCCCTCTCTCGGCCTGTCAAAACCCAATGTTTTCATGTTGGCTCCTTCACACCCGCCTGCGCCACTCATACCTACTGCTTTCGGCGACTCAGCCTTGCGCATAGTATCGACAAGCGGTGCGGTCGACACCACCACCGCCCATGCACCGCTCAGGCATCCCACGAGCCTACCCGACGCCACCTCCTGATGCACCCGACAAGTCGAATGCTCGTCAATAGTTAATTTAATAATTTGTTGTAATCGGTCGTTGTTAGATGTAACACTTTGCAAAGTAATCCAGGTATTTATGGTAACAAATTGTTGTCCTTGAGAGTATTTTAATATATTTTATTACAAAATAAAGTGATATGCACAATTGTTCAATTGCCTGTTTTAAATAGTATTATTTTCAGCAGGTGCGCTGTCTGCTGACTGTTTTTGTGCACGAGCTTCGTTGATTGCTTCAGCGCGTCGTTTCCAGTTTATCCTGATTTCAGTCATGGTTGTTTCGAGCTCTTTGAAGCTGAGTCCATCATCGATGCTCGTCCGTACGCGCGAGACAACCGTCAAGTGGTTGGCATTGGTCTTATCGCTGCGCACGCGCATAAAGCGCCACTCGGCTGGGGGACAATAATCCGGGTCATACAGCACCTCAAGAACGCATCCATTAATCGACTCACGTTCACCACGCGCCGGCCAAATCACCTCATCCCATTCTTTCTGAGTAAGCGCCAAGAAGCCATAGAACACATAGCGATTACCGCCCTCCCACACGTACAGCTGGACCATCGGTGGCCGGCCGGCGCCCTGGTCGACCACATGTGCTAGCATATCGACGGAGTTTTCGTTTGCCGGCTTCCACTTGATCACCTCGGAACACGTGCCTGCAACATAGGGCGCATTGACTGAAGTAAAAATGAGACCATCCGACGCGTGTTTGAGGTGCGGGACCACTTCGTTCATGACGCGTACGGCGCCGTAGCTCAACTCAAAATGCTTCATCTGCAGTTCAAACGGCATGCACAGTTCGGGAGACTGCCGCAGATACTTTTCGCGCTTGGCGTTAAGCTTCCGGACGACGTTCTGCTCAAGCTTGCCCAGGCGTTTGGGTAGCGGGTGTGTCATGCAGCAGATGCTGTCGACGACCAGTGCGTCGAACGCAAGCAGACGCTGGACGCGCTGACCGTCGTCCTCCACGTCGACCACTAGCTCGGCATCAACCAGCGTCCAGGTATCCGGCTGGCTGGGCGCCGTCGACACCTGGTGGTACATGTTTTTGCGCGTGATAAAGTA
Organism: Coemansia sp. RSA 2607; assembly: GCA_027578475.1. Lineage (NCBI taxonomy): Eukaryota > Fungi > Kickxellomycota > Kickxellomycetes > Kickxellales > Kickxellaceae > Coemansia > Coemansia sp. RSA 2607. The sequence goes on from JANBSE010000011.1 coordinate 16,219, forward strand.
CACGGCGTCTGGCGTCGGCTCAGCTGCTGCCGAAGTTGCACCCGACGGAGAGACAGTTCCAATAAGAATTAGCACGCGAACGCCGTCTGATTTTTCGCACACATAGTAGTCGTTTTCCAGCAGCGCCGGGATGCTCTCGTGCCTGGTGAACGACACTGGCTGCGATCCTGGAAAGTCCTGGTTGATGGTCCCGGTTAGCTGCTGGACCGTGTGCCGCAGCTCCAGAAGCAACTTTGCGTCCTGGGTGTCGTCGAGTAGTACGCCCGGGAGTGTGGGTATTTCGTTTCCCATTTTTAGGCTGGCAAGTGTTGTGCAGTCAATTTATAATTACAAATAAAAGCAGAAAAAATAGAAAAAAAAAGTTTGTGTGGATGAGAGAGAAAGGAGTTTTAGCTTCTTTTTTTCCAGCAGTAATTTAACTTGCACTTACATTTTGTTCACACTTGCAATCCAAAGTAAAAAGTAAAATGTCTTCTGTACACACCCCACAGGAGCCTGCCTCGGCCAACCCACCAGCCGCCGAGCAGAACCAGAGTCGCAGCAATGACGACGGTGCGGCGCATTCAGACAGCGACGACAGCGCCGCCGAGGCAAACGACAATGACAATAAAAATGATAACGTCAACGAAAATGACGCTGCGGAAGACTCTGACGCCGACCTGTTGGCCGACTACCCAGACACAGAGACATCCATCGAACTGATGCACTCACGACTGAAGTCGCTGGATAGCCTGGGACTGTCGCGGTTCCACTCGCTCGAGTTCCTCGGGTGCCGCCAGAACCTCATAAAGGACGTAAGCCCGCTGGGCACCCTGACGACCCTGCGTGAGCTCGACCTGTACGACAACCGGCTGACAAGCGCTGCGGGACTCGCGCCGCTGACGCAGCTGAAGTCGCTGGACCTGTCGTTCAACAAGCTGCGGCGCATCGACCCGCAGCTGGAGGCGCTGGACCAGCTGCAGGAGCTGTTCTTTGTGTCGAACAAGATCCGGCGTATCGAGCACCTGCAGGCGTTTACCTTGCTGACCAACCTGGAGCTCGGGGCCAACCGCATCCGCACGATTGAGGGGCTGGATTCGCTCGTCTGCCTCGAGCAGCTGTACCTTGGCAAGAACAAGATTGAGAAGCTGCAGGGCCTCGAGTCGCTGCGCAGGCTGCGGGTGCTAAGCCTGCAGAGCAACCGGATTACGCGTATCGAGGGCCTCGAGCAGCTGGAGCAGCTGGAGGAGCTGTATCTTAGCCACAACGGCGTCGAGCGCATCGAGGGCCTCGAGGCCAACACGAAGCTGACGATTCTTGACGTCACGAGCAACCGGCTGACGCAGATCGAGGGCATCCGGCATCTGACTCGGCTCGAGGACCTGTGGGTGTCGGGCAACCAGCTCGAGTCGTTCGGCAACATCGAGGCGGAGTGTGGGCCGGTGCAGTCGTTGCGCACGGTGTACTTTGAGTTCAACCCGCTGCAGCGCGCGCAGCCAGCCAATTACCGGCGCAAGGTGATGCTGACCCTGCCGCAGGTCACGCAGATCGACGCGTCGCCGTGCCGGTGAAAAGGAAAAATAAGCGCAAAGAGAAAGGCAGGGGGAGGGGCAGCCCGTGGCTTGCTGGCAGACAAGGAGAGAATTTATTTTTTCTTTGCGTGGATGTTCTCTTTGTATGCTAGACGAGTGCTGGGCTGTATGCGCCCGACACTCTACTTTGCAGCTGACGGGGGGTGCATCGCTCACAGTGCTTGTTTGTTTACACTTTACACTTTTTTTATTATTAAAAATCGCCACGTTGTTTTATTTCAGTACTACAATCCCTTTATATCCTCTAAAATCTATTTGCATAGCGTTCACAAACTTTCCTATATTTAAACATTTGCGCACTGAATGAAGTACAGGTAGGTAGACGGCAAGCACGCATGGCCACGCATTACGCAATTCACAGACTAATCTGGATGCCTTTGTAGCTTTATCCTCGGCAAGCTGGGCAAGGAGTCGACGTCGACGTCGACGGCGTCGCCAGCTGACGGCGGCAACGCAGCGGCGGCCGGCGACGGCGAGGGCAGCGTGGCAGGGACGACGGCGACGGGCGGCGACATGGCCGGCGACTTTGTCAGCAGCGAGCGGTTTGCCGACAACTTTTGGTCTCCCGACGAGCGGTGCATCTCGGTGCTGATGCACAAGCTGAAGAGCGCCAAGCAGACGTGCAGCGACGTGCAGCAGCTGGTGGCGACGCGCGCCGGCGCCGAGGAGGAGCTGGGCAAGCGGCTGACGAAGCTGGCGCGCGCGGCGCTGGGCAGCGAGGAGGTGGGCGGGCTGCGTTCGGCGCTGCGCACAATGCGAGCCGAGCTGGAGACCAACGCACGTGCGCACAGCGAGCTGGCGCGGCAGCTGCGCGGCGAGATCGAGCGGCCGCTGGCGGCGTTCATGGCGGACCAGCGCGACAAGCGGCGCGCGCAGACAACGGTGATCCAGAAGATCGAGGCCGAGCGCAACTCGCTGCGCTCGCAGCTGCGCAAGCTGCAGGACAAGCGGCGCAGCGACACCAAGAAGGTCGGTGATCTCGATCTGCAGGTCAACGGGCTGCAGGGCGTGGCCGACCCCAAGCTGCGCGCCAAGCTGGACCGCGTGCAGCGCCAGCAGCGCGAGACCGAGGACGAGTACCGCGGCGCCAAGGCGCGGCTGCGCGACGTCGACCGCCAGTGGTTCAACTCGTGGCGCTCGGCCTGCGACGTGTTCCAGCGCCTGGAGGAGCAGCGCATCGAGTACCTCAAGACCGCGCTGTGGACGTACACCAACCTCGTGTCCAGCAGCTGCGTCGCCGACGACGAGTCGATGGAGCGCCTGCGCCAGGACCTCGAGCGCGTCAGCGTGGCCGACGACATCGCCGAGTTCATCCACACCTTCGGCACCGGCGCCCCCGACCCCGACCTGGCAGACGGCGCCGCCGACGGAGACGCCGACGCCGACGCCGACGCAGACGGAGACGCCGCCAGCCACCGCCACTCGACCGTCTCCGACGACGCCGCCCCGCCCGGCCAACCGGTGCAGCAGCAGCAGCAGGCGCCGACTCACGTGCAGCGCGCATCTACCAGCGCCAGCGTGTCGGCTATCCCGGCGCCCGACCACGCGGCGTACGCCAACCGCTCGGCCACGCCCAGCAACGCCTACGCGTCCGTCAGCACCGGCGGCGGCGGCACGGCGCGCTCGGCGTCCATCATGGCCGCACACGCCGCCATGGCGCGCCCGCAGACGCAGGAGTCGCTACGCCACCCGCACCAACAACAGCAGCAACAGCACCAGCAGCAGCGACCAGTGTCTATGCACGCCGTCGGCGGTCCGCCGCCCATGCAGCAGCAGCAGCCGCAGGCGCAGGCGCAGCACATCTTCGCCGGCGGCTCGGCCAACTGGAACAGCCGCCCGGCGTCGTCCATGCAGGGCTCCATCGGCGCAAACAACACCTTCCGCCGCGCCAGCAACAACGACATGTACGCCATGGCTTCCGGCACCCCGCCTCCGCCCCAGCAGCAGCAACAGCAGCCTCCGCAGCAGCAGCAGCAGTTCGTCCAGCGCACAAACTCGCAAATGGGCGTCTACGGCGCCCCGCCGATGGACCCACGTGCGCCCAGCAGCGTCGGCATGTACCGCGCCGCCGACGGCTCCGTGCACGCGCAGCAGCCGCCCATGGCCGACGCGTCGTATGCGATGGGCGGCTACGTGCAGCCGCCGCATCTGGGGTCGCCAAGGTCACGTGCGAGCACCTTCAACGGCGCCCAGGGCAGCCCGCATCAGCAACACATCAGCCACGCGCACCACGTCAGTCACTCGCACACCGGCCAGTTTGGCACGCTGACCGCCGCCACGCAGATGAACATCCCGCAGCAGCCACATCCCAACTCAGCCCCCAGCAGCCCATACCAGCACGCAGTCAACGCGTCCAGCCGCCCCATGTCTGCCGCCGGCATGCACGCGTCGCCCCATGCGCACACGCACGTGCCGCCCATGCAGTACGGCGCCGTCGGCATCGTCCCCGTCGCCGCTACGCCGCAGAACATGTATCGATCGGCGACGCCCGTCCAGCAGCAGCAGCCGCACCAGCAGTACGCCAATTCGCCAGCCATGGTCAACCGTCCGCCGACGCAAATGTCGCAGATGCACCCAATGGCTTCCAAGACCGTCAACGGCGGCTACCAGACGCCCCAGCCGCAACAGCAGCAGCCGCAGCAACACCATGCCAACTCACCTGCTGCCGCCAACGGCGCAAAGACTGCAGACAGCGACAAGATTCTATTCTACGTAAAGGTTCTATATGACTACGACGCCGAAAACGAAAAGGAGCTGACTATCCGCGAAAACGACGTCATCTCGGTCTTTGCTGTCAGCGCCGACGGATGGTGGGACGGCGAGATGACTGATCGCAGGACCGGCCGGTCTGTCCAGGGCACTTTCCCCTCAAACTTTACAGAGCCGATATCGCACTGACTGTAGTGTGTTGAACCACTTTTTTGACAAAATACATATTTACTTTTATGTCAGCAGATAAAGTCTTGATTCCAGTCAATATGTGGTGACATGGATTAGTTGTAAATTTTTTTCACTTTATAAATGCATGCTGTGTAGAACACTTTCATAAAGGGTGTCTCTAAATGTTGAACAGATCACAAAAACGACAAACACAAAAAATCCTATTGGCTGCCCACAGAACATGATTGTCTTACGGTGTACACCTTAGACAATTCCGGTTGGCCGGCAGGCCTACCCTCATAGCAGTGTGTCCGGTTAGTTGTCTGAATCGTCGAAAATGGCGTCCACAACAATGTTTGGTTCAGATGGTACCGATGGACGGTAGTAGAACATCTCGAATGTGGTGCTGTTGAGCGACCAATTTGCATGTAGTTTAATCTCGTCATGAGAGATGCCTTTCTTGCACGCCTTGGTGGCCGTGGAGGCTCTTGTCGAATGTGCAGTGTAGACCTTTGTGTCTATACCTGCGCCTTTTAGAACTGACTTGATCCAGGAGCTCATCGTACCTGGGCGAATATCTTTGTGAGGCTTGTTCGAGCTGAGGAATAGTTTTGAGGCAGCCGCTGTGCGTAGAGGCGCCGTTGCTTGCAGGTAAGTATGAATGTGTAAAACTGGGCATGTGTTTGCAGCACCTTCGCGGCGCTGGACGATTTGCTGTTTGTGGCGACGCTCTTTAGGTGTAGGTACATATAAACGATAGCCTGTAGGCTTGTCGCTGTCGCCGATAGGATGAATGTTGGTAATAAGAAGGCCGCCGATGTCGCTGATCGGGCGCCAGATAGTCGCGAGGGCAAGCAGCATCGCAGTGCGCTTGGCGAGCTGTGCGAGAGTGAGGTCTGAGGCAGGGCCCCAAGAATCGAGGTAAGTTATGACTGTAGACACGTCCCAGGCCGGTGCAGGCGGGCGAGGCGGCGGTGCTATGCGCTGATGATGTTTGTAAGCGTCAACAACGAGTTGACGCGCGCGCAGAGGAGTAGAGTCTGGGAACAGCTGGTTCCAGACTGAGGCTATCGCAGAGCCGTGTAGATTTAGTGCGCTGGTACTGAGATGTTTGAGAGAATAAAGATAGTTTGCAACATTTGCTGTATGGTTGTTAGTTGCCGAAGTATTGTTTTTGTCGCACCATTTAACGAAAGCATCCCAGGCTAGGTCATAGCTGGTCGCGGTGCCATCTGATGTGGTGTGTGAATGACCATCTGCTGTGTCTTGTTGCAGTCCCTGGGCGTGTTTGGCTGCGATTATAAGCGCCAGGCGAGGAGAGACCACTGAAGGTGTGGTACTTTGAACGGAATTGGCCGGCGGCACGTCACGCGGCAGATCAGCAGCCACCACCATTGAGTCTGCCAGTCTGGAGTGATGAGCACCCCGGTTGGCCGCTCATTCTCGATCTTGTGAAGTACTTGAGGTAAGATGTGCCAAGGTGGATGCAGGAGAAGTTGCTTCCCTGTCCATTGCTGAAGAAATGTGTCAGTTGCGAGCACGTCTGGGTCCAGTTTCCAGGACCAGAACTGAGGTAAGTGTGTGTTTGTCCTCACTGTGAAGGCATCTATCTCTACTGGTGGGAGATGACAAGCGAGTTTAGCCAAGGTGAGTTGAGGGATGGTCCACTTCCAGGGTGGGACCGTGAGCCGGCTGAGAGCGTCTGCGGAGACGTTGTCTTTTCATGGCAGGTGTGACGCGGTGACGTGGCAGTCGTGGGCTGACGCCAGTGCATGTAGGCAAATGGCTGAGGTCTGCAGCAGGTTGCTTGCTGTGCTGCCCTGCTTGTTGATGTATTTTATTGCTGTTGTGTTGTCCATTTGGAAGTGGATGTGCTGGTTCGCGTATTTCAGTGCTAATAGGCTGACTGCAAACTCGGCTGTACGCAGTTCGAGTGTGTCGATCAACTGTAGTTGCTCTTCTTGGCTCCAGAACCTGTGCGTCTGCAGGGTCGGAGCAAATATGCCCCAGCCCGTCTTGCTCGCATCGGTCTGGATTGTGACTGCTGGCAGATCGTGTATTGGCAGTATTGGCGCCGTTGTGGCTTCCTTGAGCATCGGCAGCCATGCCAGCAGTTCTTGGCGAGCTTGCAAGGTAAGTGTGATCTTGTAATCCCATGAAGCCGGGCCGCTGAGAGCCTTGGCTAAAGCCATTTGGCTGTAACGCAAATTAAGCAGTGCTGTTGTATAAACTGGTAGGAATGAATTGAGACGACCGATAACCGAGGTGAGTATGTGCGGCGTCGTCATAGTCAAGGTAAGTAGCTTGTTGATAGCTTTTGCTGTAGTCGCTGTCTTGTTGGTAGGCAGCGACATCCGCATAGATAGGGTATTGAAAATGAAACCCAGGAACTGCTGGCATTGCCTGGGTACCAAGTCTGACTTGGTGGGATAGATAATAAACCCAAAGTTGGTCAAGTGCATGACCAGCCTGTCTGCCTGTTTCTGAAGTGTAGATTTCGACTTGTGGCAGAGGATCAGGTCGTCTATATAGTTGACCATTAAGAAACTGTCCCGGCGTAGCGGCTCTAAGGCAGCTTTGACTAGCTTGGAAAATGCACGCGGCACGGAGGCTAGGCCAAACGGTAGCACTCTGTACTGGTAAGTAACGCCGCGGTGGCGAAATGAAAGGAAACGCTGGGAATCTGGGTGAATCGGTGTCACCAGATAAGCTGATTTGAGGTCCACTTTGACCATCCACATATTCAGGTGCAGCAGCTCACGTAGCGTCGGTACGCCTAGCATTTTGAAGTGTTCTTGCTGAATAAATTGGTTCAATGGTCTGCAGTCTAGTAGCAGTCTGATCTTGTCGGCCTCTTTCTTGCCAAACAGGCCGCAAATGTAATTCCCTGCACTCTCAGGTGCTGGATATATAACTCTCTGTTGTAATTGTTCCGAGACTAGCGGGTCGACGGCCGCTGTCTCCTCCTTGTTCAAATTGTTGTTTACCGGCTTCCACGGCCGTGGTGTTGACACAAACTGCAGGTGCAGACCCTAGGCTATGGTCTCCCTGACCCATCTGTTCGACGAAATTGACATCCATGCCGCTGCGTGGGCTTGCAGATGGCCTCCTACTGTTTCTGGTGGTCCCAGTGAGGGAATCACTGCTGACCCGCGCTGTTGTTTGCACTCGCGTTGGGGTTGTAGGTGCTGCTGGCTGTTCCGTACTGGCTGTTGCCATTGGATCGCCATGACTGTTGCTGGAAGTTTCCATGGTTGTTGTTGTTGGGGTAGCCTCCGTGGCCCCCTCGCCCACTCGATTGGTTGAAGTGGCCATACCCTCCGCGATTTGCAAGACGGTATCCACCACAAGCTGGGAACTGGCCTCCCGATTGGCCGGCCAATCCTTTTGGGCAGCTCTTTTTGATCACTTCCCACTGGTCAGCAAATCTCTTGGCAATTGAGGGCTGCTTGTTCTCTCCGAGGTGGGGTAGCAGCTGTCTGAGCTGCATTGAATTGAGCTTGGCGAGCTCTCCAATGATTGCGAGCAAGTCGTTCTGCAAGTGTCTGGCAGAGGCTGCTGAGACTGTAGTTGCGATTGCGATTGTATCAAGTGTTTCTTGATGGTCACAGTTTTCAAGCGTACGGGTGATGGCGTGCGCGCAGGCATTTGTAATCTTGTTGATGCAGTCAAGCTGGGTGGTTGCAAATGTGACAAAGCGCGCTGCAGAGAGAGTTTTTCCCTTGTTATCTTCAAAGAAAGCAATGCGAGTTTTGAGCAGTTGGAGTCGTTCGAGTGCATAGTAAGGGATGTCTTTGGTTGCCTTTCAGAGCATGGCTGGCGTGGTGTCAAAGCTACGGTCGATGAGCATCCTGGTAGAGTCATGGAGTTTGAGGTAAGTTGTGACTCGTTCCTCTTCTCCGCCTTCGTCAATGTCAGTGACTGAAGACGCTTCCATATGCATGTCATTTTGAGCATGTCCGATGGTCTGTCTTGCGGCTGCTTTTTCTCTTTTGACTGCCTCTGCGATAATGGCATTGAGTTGCTCGGAGGTGTAGACATTAGTCATTTCTTAGCGGTTAAGAAAAACAATATATTATGTAAAATTAGGGTCTCTATTATAAGTAATCATGAATTAGTGCAGCTTTGAAAAGGACAAAGGGACCCTGGGGAAATAGTGCATTTTCTTTTCTATTTATAATTCTGAAAATAAAGCGTGTCCCAAAAAGGCCTTAACCAGACACACTACTACTGCAGGTTGGCCTTTGGCCAACCCATATTGTTCATTTTGACTTTTGGTTTTAATCTTGGGCCTGTCTAAATAACGAACTTTTTTTCTTACGTGACAAACTTTTGAACACAATCCATTGGCTGCCTACATGCACATGATTAAATCAAAAGCCTATGGTCTTGCTGCGCTATTGTTGTGGTGATCAAGATTACTGACGATCAAGGACGCGTGCGCTCGGAATAAAAGAGCAGCCACCCCCACCGTTAACAAACAAAAGGTTTTCCTCAGCTTTATTCTTTTACTCTAATACATTACATAGCAACTGGTAGCACCCCTTTTTGATTGTTTTTATTACCCAACTAAAAGAACGAAACAATGTCCACCAAGGCCATTAGCACGCTGCCGACATATACCGGTCATAACGACGTACTCTCCCTCAGTGAGTGGATTGAGAAGGCCGAAGATGCTTTCCTTGAAGATAACATTGTTGACGAGAACAGAAAACTCGCCTGCCTACGCTGTCGCGTAGAGGGTCAGGCTCGAGTGGAGATCTATTTGCACAAACAACAGAGCAACATGTCGGCTGAACAGAAAGCCGAACTGAAGTGGTTGCAAGTAACCACAGTCAAGGAATTCAAAAAATATTTTGAATTGAAATTCGCAGCCCTCGAAGTTGACGATGACATCTGCAAGCATCTCCGCGAACTCAAGCAGACTGGAACCGTCTCAGAGTATGTCACGGCCGAGACCTGCATCATGGGTGGATACAAGATGAGCGATGAGGAAAGACAATTCGACTTTTTGCACGGCCTCAAGCCAGAGGTCCAGGAGTATGTGCGCTCGCAAGAACCAAAGACGTTTAGTGAGATGCAAACTGCAGCGCTAAAATACGAGGGCATTAAGGGTGGATACACGGTTACGCAAACGGATGCGACCCCACTGGCTACGCAAGGATTCATGCCAGAGCCGATGGATGTGGATGCAATCGGAATATCGCATCCATCAACCAGTAATTCGACGACGCCGGTCCAGAGCACGACGAATCCATCCGGTGTATCGCAGAACCTATTTACGATGTCCCAGGTGCGTGAGCTGGTCGAAATTGCAGCACTCTCGATGAATCGCAGCGCACCGTACCAACCAGCAGCAGGGAGACCGGGTCATAACCCGTGATTCCAAGAGCGCATGCTAACAATGAATGTCAATGGCGCAATAGTGACTGCAAGCAACCGACAGGCGTGGGTGCGTCAACTGATACGTGAAAATAATCTGTGTTTCCGTTGTGGCAGTGCCGACCACCAGGCCCGCCAGTGCAGCCAGGGAAAAGAGCCCAGTCAGCAGTAATGAGCCCCTCTGCTGACCCAATCATTTTTAGTGGTATTAATAAATTTATTAATATCATCAAGGCTCCTATTACTGAAGAAAGCAACGATATGGATAGCGACGTTACAAGCCAGTGCTCCGATCATAGTTTCGTGACGGCTGATGAGGATGGACAGTGTGTGCCAGAGATACAAATGGTCGAAGAAATAGAGGAAGTGGTAATGGATACCACAGTAGAGAACGAGGCAGAGCAAGAGGCACAAGATGCCGTCATGGCAGACAGTGCTGAACGTGATGTGCCGGTAGCTGGGGAAATGGAGCTAATACATAGCGGTGAGAAACACGTGCTATCCAGTGACGAAGAGTGTGACAGTGCCAAGAAAATGCGTCTACGCGCACTGTCAGTATTTGCCATAGGTCACATGACTGCGGACAGTGGGCTTCGCCCCTATGTGTACCTGGATGTAAAGGGCCACCGCGTCAAAACCCTATTAGACTCGGGTGCGTCTCAATCGTTTATTGCACCGGCTACAGTACAGGAACTGGATTTAGAGTCACATGTGATAATGCCAGTCATGGCTAGGACAGCCGATGGGCAGGAAACTACAGTCAATAAACAAGTACTACTTACCTTTGGATGCGGCTTGCGTATGGTGACACATCGATTCTTCGTGTTTCCGATAAAAGGCATGGCCGCTATACTGGGCTTCGACATGTGGAAAATGTTTAGTATTCAGCCAGGGTATAACGGAGATGTGTGGTACTGGACAGTGCAAGAACAAAAGGCAAAAATGGATACGACTTTACCGCCAGCACCGTTTTTGATGAGCCGACAGCAACTGGCTCGCGCTATGCGCAAAAACTTGGTAAAAGAGTGCTACGCTGTACATATCGGCGACAGCGGGATAGCAGAGGGTGAGGTCAAGTTGAAATGGCCGGCACTTGAAGCAACAGTCGCAGCATTCCCAGATGTCTTGAATAACATGAATTACGTCTTGAATACTGATCGCGTCGTAAAACATGTCATTGATACTGGTGATTCGGCACCAATCGCTAAGGCCGCGTACCGGATGGGCGAAACACAGCTACAGGAGCTGAAACGCCAACTTACGGATCTGCAGGATAGAGGTCTCATTAGACCATCGGCGTCGCCTTACGCAGCACCAATATTATTTGTGCAGAAGAAGGACGGATCGATGTGTATGTGCTGTGACTTCCGTGCATTGAACAAGGTCACGATTAACAATAAGTATCCACTACCTCGTGTGGACGACTGTCTGGACAGATTGGGCGGTGCCCGCTACTTCTTGCGTTTGGATCTGGCGCAAGGGTACCATCAGATACCCATGCATCAGGAATCAATCACAAAAATGGCCTTTACATCTCGATATGGTGTGTTTGAGTGGCTCGTTATGCCATTTGGTCTTAAAGGAGCGCCAGCAACATTCCAGCAGTATATGAACACAGTGTTACATCAGTATCTCGATGTGTGTGTAGTAGTATATCTCAATGATATATTAATCTTCTCAAAAACTAAGGAGCAACATGAAAAGGATATCTGTGCTGTACTCGCAACGCTGAGCGAACACCAGCTGCTGTTAAAGCCGAGTAAATGTGCATTTGGGCTCACAACGACGGAATTTTTAGGGCATATGGTTGGATTTAACAAGGTCAAACCATGCCAGGATAAGACGGCAGCCATTGCGAACTGGCCCTTACCAACTACTGTAACGCAACTATGTTCCTTCTTGGGTTTGTGCAACTATTACCGCCGCTTCGTCGCAGGTTACGCCGCCATAGCCAAGCCGCTGTATACGCTAGTCAATGGCCCTGCAGGTAACAACACACTGATTACTTGGAACAACGAGGCACAACAGGCTTTCAAAAAGCTCAAAGTCGCACTATTGGGTACACTAGAGTTACATGCCGTCGATTGGTCCAAGCCTTTCACCATAGAGACAGATGCCAGTAACTTTGCACTAGGCGCAGTACTGTCACAAGAACATGATGGCGTGCTGGTGCCAATTGCCTTTGAGTCACGTACACTATCGGCCACTGAGCGCAACTACTCTGCCCGTGAGCATGAGATGCTTGCGATAGTCCACGCATTACGTGTGTGGCGGTACTATGTCGACGGGCGTCAGATACAGGTCATCACGGACCACAAAAGTCTTGAAAAGATCTTCTCACATCCAGCGGTAGAGGGCCGTATTGCGCGTTGGCTGGAGGATATCCAGCACCTGAGCCCCCAGATCACATATCGCAAGGGCACCGATAATGTACCAGCCAATGCCCTGTCACGCCGCTATGACCTTGCTACCATTACCACCGAGTCTACAGGTGAAGAGGGGGATGATTCATATATTGAAGATACTGCAAAAGAAACTGACGATCTATTGGACGAGCCGCTACAACACTTGAACAAGGACAACGGCCGGTTCAGGACTATTGGTGGCTGACTGTACCACATGTCTAAGTCAGAAGTACCGATCCCGTATGTCAAGGTCGTGGAGCGAGAACAGCTTGTCGAAAAGTACCATCAACATCTGGCACATCTGGGTATTGCATCAATGCTAAGCATTCTACGTCCACGCCATTGGTGGCCAGGAATGACGACGACTGTAACACGAGTGTTAGGACGCTGCCCAGAATGCCAAGCTTGTGGCAAAGGCAAAGCGATATCGTCACCGATTACGCCACTGACGCCAGTCAACATGCCGTTCACGCGCTGGGGAATCGACTTTATAGGAAGATTACCAAAAATGCCAAATGGGAACTGGTGGATACTGCTAGCAAGCAACCACACAACAAACTGGATCGTGGCCAAAGCGGTACCGGAAGCAACTGTGAAGACAGTTGCAGACTTCATCCATCGCGAGATAATGACGACATTCGGCACAAAAAAGGAGATCATATCAGACAGAGGCACCCAGTTTCGGTCGGACCTGATACGTGAGTATTGCCAACGACAGAATGTCAAACAGTGCTTCACATCGGCTTATCACTCTCAGTCCAACGGTAAGACAGAACGTGCCAACAGAACAGTCGGCAAAGCGCTAACAAAGCTTGCATTCAAGAACAAGCATCGCTGGGATGAATACCTGGTCGGAGTGGTGTGGGCGACTCGGGTCAGAACACACAGTACCACAAAGTACTCACCATTCCAGCTAGTATACGGTACCGAACCGCGGCTCGTAACAGATGTGGAACCACCGGCGCTAGAAACCAGCAACACCAACGAGGCGAACAGGTATGTGAAACAGCTACAACAGTTTGAAAATCTGCACAACACTAGAATGCACGCAGTCGAGGCACAAGTTGCATCAGCATACAAAATAGAACAGCAACAAAGACAACAAGGTGACGTGCAGTGATTCGAAGTAGGCCTCTGGGTAATGGTCTGAAATATGAAACGACAGAAGTTCGACGCCCAGTTCTATGGACCGTTCCGCGTACTGCACCAAGGGCCGTTCTACACATATAAATTGGCGTTCCCCAACGGCTCAGAACTAGACGAAATGTTCATAATGAGCGGTTACAGCGAGCAAAAATTGGCGAATTAGTACCAAAGAAAATGTGGTCAAAAGCGTCGATGAGCATAAAGAAAAAGGCAGTTCAAAACGACGACGCTGAAGAAGAATCCCGGCTTTGAGATAAACGGGGGATGATGTGTTGATCAAGATTACTGATGATTAAGGACATGTGCGCTTGGAATAAAAGAGCAGCCACCCCCGCCGTTAACAAACAAAAGGTTTTCCTCAGCTTTATTCTTTTACTCTGATACATTACATAACATTGTAATAAAATATTTATCGCACCTTCTAATCCCTCGGTATTAGCAAAAACTGACTGCCCCTTTAACCCCTGTGCACACTAGCTGTCCTTCTAACCCCTGCGCATGCCAGCTTCCCTTCTAACCCCTGCGCACACATACAGCATATATTTTTCTATTTTTATTGTACACATACGACAGCCGTTGGACTTATACACTATTTTATGTGCATCATAGTTGTTATTTACACCCTGTCGCAAAAGTATCTTGGCCGCTGGTTGTATAATTTTGTGTACTTACACTCGCATACATATCTTTTACACTGTTTTACATGCATATATTGAACGTTAACCAAAATATTACCAAGTATTAACACTTTGCCACTTGTTTTATTATTCGAAAATATATTGGAAATAACTATACATTTTAGAAAAAAAAAAGACGAATTTATTTGTTGGCTTTAATAAACAAGTCTATAATTTAATTATACTGTTGTAAGCCAAGCCAGTGGCTTGCAGGTTCCAGCGGGAGCTACCCGTTAAACTAGATTTAACCTCACTGTTTAATAAAGAAATTAATGAATAAAAAGAAAAAAATAGCTATACGCGAAGGTGGTGGTTTGGTTGTTTAAGAAGTGAAGAAGGAATCTTGTTAGGGGCCGCAACCGCCACGGTCTCTTATATGTCTGTGCACCTTTACTAAGCGAGACCATATGATAGGGTAATTGTGGTAGCGATTATCCGTCAAAAAGAAAGTCTTGAATGTTGCGAAAGGCATACAACTGTTATAACCAAAATTTAAAATATATGTTTACGTTTTAATTGTCTGGTTTTTTGTTTTTTTTTAATAATCCAATTTCTAAGTACACCACTACTAGAGCACCAATATGCAAGCGCCAATGTAACAAGTTTGTCAGTTTAAGCCATATCCAAACAAAAATTTTACAGAGTTTAATTTCAAAAATGGAAGTCATTAAGAATTACAGTGGCAGGTAAAAGTGTATCAATGTTTTTGACTTTTGACTTTGGGGAGTAATACCTTAGCAAGTAGTCAAGTAAATAAAAGGTTACTAATTTTATTTGAAAGCCCTATTGTGATAATACAATTTGCAAATAGAATCACATGCTTAGCTTTACTAAATACAAAGTTATGGGCATTTGAAAACGATGTGAACATTGATATACTTTTTCCTGCTGTTTCAAAAATAATAAATTTAAAAAATTAATATTATTTAATCCTAGATTCAATGTCCTTTGTTCAAACTAATTTGTGACTTACAATCAAACCTATTGCCTGTTACTATTTGACATTTTTTTTTTGGTGATTGTGAATTATGTTTCCACATTTCTTACCTAGTGTTTGTTCACACCAATATGCAGTCACATATCATGGCACTACCAGAAATTCTTGACCATAACTCACATGTCATTAGTAATTTTCAATTCTAAAGACTGTGCAGGCTATCTTTCAGCTTTAAATGACTGTTCTGTTTGCCATTTCAGAAGTAATTTTGTGCTATGCTTGATGTTACAATTGTGAAAAACAACATTTAATTAATTCTTATTTCATAATAAGCAAATTAAAAATTAAGATAACATTAAAGATTGTTCATCTGGTGTTGCTGGTTGTGTGAAATTTTGTTTAAGTTAATTTAATCACTTCTCTCAACAGTACCACAGCTTTAAAGTTTAATGTTTTTACCATTAAACATGTCTGTTTTTCAAACATGGCACTATTATGTTTTCACAGCATTTTTTTCCAGCTGTAAATTAGTATATTTTTACCAAACAGATTGATATTAATATGTTATTATCTCAAAATACATTTTCAGTTGACTAGAATGCATTTTTCATTAACATTTGCTTAGTCGCAATTATCACTCATATTTATTGTAAAAGTCTAATTTTTCTTATTTCTTAGATCAATATGTTTGAAATAGATAAATATCGAATTGAGTAAAACGAAAGAAGATATTAAGATGTAGAACTAAATAAATAGTCGCTCGATGAGCGAGATGGATCAAAATTAGGAAATCGTAGAATGAAGATTTCTAACACAATATGCCAATACTTTGCATATAAAAAATTGTGTCTTATTTTAAGATCCACACATGTGTAAAACTACTTTTCAAGCAATTTGGCAACAATTGCCAGTGCTTTCATTTTTCCACCTATTAAAATATAATTGCAAGTTAGCCTACCCCACACAATAATTTTTGGTCAGTAGTCAAATTTTGCAACAAAACTCTTGAAATGCAATTAGACATCAACATTATACACTGTAGTTATAGTTAGATTTAGTTTTGTTATGATTTTTCAGGAGCTGCCACCACTGCAGTATTGCTAAAAGTTACAATTCTTACTTTATTTTTATATCAGGGATGTCATTAGATAAATGGATGAAAATTGAATAAATATGTAATGATACATGCATAGTAATTATGGTTATAAATAAATAATTTGTTAATTAGAATTCTACTTGTCTATTTAATTAAAGAAACAGTTTTTATTTTTTCTAGAGTAGCAGGGAAAAGTGTATCAATGTTCACATCGTTTTCAAATGCCCATAACTTTTTATTTAGTAAAGCTAAGCACGTAATACTGTTTGTAAACGGTACTATTACAAAAGGGCTTTCAAATAAAATTAACCACTTCTTATTTACTTGACTACTTGCCGAGATGTTACTTTTCAAAGTAAAAAGTCAAAAACAATGATACACTTTTCCCTGCCACTGTATAATATTAGTTTAAAACACTGCTAGTAGAGTTATTCTCAAGATTTTGGGAAATCTGTGTTCTAAAATTGAAAAAAAGTTGTTTAGTATGTCAATAAATTTGTTATATTAATTTTCAATATAGAAACTCAGTTTAACCTTAGTCATAATGCCAGCAGCACTCATCCTAACTATACAAGACTATAATCATACTGTTGCTCACGCCAACACTTTTCTTAAATATAGAAAGGTGCTATACTCTCCGTTAAACATTACATTTGCTGTAGTGCTGTTATTGTCTCCATTGTATACCAATATCAAATAATTACTCTTGTCACCACCAGTACATATCCAGGGAATATAAGGACGCTGCGCTTGCCAACTAGCAAAGGGGTTAGATGAATGCTATGCTTACTGGTGGGTGCCAGAGGTTAGAAGGTATTAAGCACTAGTTACACATAATAGCTGTTGAATTTGTGACGGCAATTCAAGAAAGTGAAACATAATTAATTTAATAAAAACAAGTATTTATAAATTAACTATAATATCAGGCAAAACAGATTGGCACCAGTATTAAGAGGAGTGTCGTTAAAGTTGGTTGCAGAAAATACTTGAATAAAAAGGCTGGTGAGAGACTAACTTGTCAACTTAGCTGCACAGAGTTGAAAGCTAACTCAGCTCATCTAGCATGCCTGGTTGTCTACATTGAGCATCAGCAGTAATCAAGATTACAGCAGCTGCAAAGGGAAGGTAAGACAGGAGGGCAAAAGTGTCTTTTTTAGGGGCCATCATTTTGAAAACCTGTTTTCTAAAAAAAAAAGAGTTTATTTGCTGTGTAAATTTTCAAATTGCAGTGTATTTTTCAACTGCCTAATTTTAACAACTCAAAGAAGAGTAAATTATGATTTTTTTTAAATACTGTTATAAATACACAAGTTATTATATTCATCCAAGTCAAAATTGCATTGTCTATTTCAGTAAATTCTAGATTTCCAGTTTTTTTTCGACTTATTAAAGATTTCATCATATTTTGAGTATTATGGTAATAGTCTAGTATTTCTGCTAAGTTACAATTTTTAAAATCATAACTTACATATTTATCAAATATGTGTTCCTTCAGATCACGTTCAAAACTTTTACTAAGACTTGAAAGATGTGTAAAATTTTCAATGTTTGCAGAATTTTCACAATCAATTGTAATATTATATACTAAACAAATTCTGTTAATATCATCGATTATTTGGTTATATAAATAATTATTGTTAATTTTGTCCTGATTTTTAACAGCTAAGTTTTTAGTCTTGTCAAACACAGTATCAAATTTAATATATTCAAAAAAACCAACAGTAGGGGGTATAACAAAATTAAATACAATTGAGTTGTACTCACCAAGGTAGAATTCATTATTATTAGACATAGAAGTAATAAAAGCTGGAAATATTAATGAAATGTATGTTAATGCTTAAGGAATAATGGCAACTAGTAAATAAATGAAACTTTACAGCTGCAACTTATATAGAAAAATTTTAACTATGATTTGCAAAATTAGTTCTGTTGATAAATAATAATTTTGAAAAAGAGATAACAATGTTTATCTTTATACTTTTTAATAACTACAAAAAATTTATAAAACATTTAATATAAATTTTAGTAAATTAAAAGAATACTGCATATCTTTTAGAAAATAAAAAGAAATACTTCTTTTATTTTTTTTTTTTTTTTTACAAAAAAATTAATTTTATTTAGTTTTAATAAACCAAAATACTTTTTTCTTTGTTTTAATTGCGTAGTTCTTCATTGAAACTTTTCTTATATTTTTGTTTTTGTAAATTCTTTTTTAAAAACAAACTTTTGTAATTATTAATATAAACTCTAGATTACAGTTGCTACAATAAAGTTAAGAAATTGGTTAATACGCAGCAATTTGAGTATCGCTTACAGTAGAGAAACCTATATATATGCTGTGGTGGTCAAAACCTGTATATCTGCAAGTAATGCCGCAATTCATAAGCTATCATCTTCTAACTTGTATTTTTGGATGTAGAATTTTATTTTGGATACGCACACACAAGCAATAAGCAATTAAATAATTAATTTTTGATTTATTAATAAAAATAGTTTTACCAGCTTAAAATTGAAAATCGCTGCTTAAAAAAATACCTTTATGTGAGCAACTGTTTCAACAATTCACAACTATATAATAGTGTAACCCCCTATATATATGCCGTGATGGTCAAAAGTTGTATTTCTGGAACTAGTAGTGCAATTCGTAAGCTATCATCTCCAAAT
>JANBSE010000012.1:0-34969 GCA_027578475.1 Coemansia sp. RSA 2607
AATTAATACAAATAAAACAAGAAAACTATCTTCTATATATACATATAATGTAAATACATTATATGTTAAAAAATATAGTAATTATAAAAATATGTATATAAAGGGGTTTTTTTATTATAAAAGATTTTGTTTAAAATAGACAAGAAAAAAAAATAGAAAAAAAATAATGACTAAAAATTGTTTTTAATCTCTTTTTATATAAAATATTAAAAAATATAAAATAAAATATCTTTAATATTTAATATACCATAAAAAAAAATATAATAAAATAAAAAAAAAAATTAATTTTAAACTAATTGATTTATCAAAAAAGGTTTATAAAATAAAATTAAAAATAAAAATAAATATAATTATATTTATTTTTATAAACTTCCTTTTTAAAAATTTAAAAATATATACATATAAGTAAAAATAAAAAAAGTATAAAATATAAATATAAATTTATTTTGAAAAAAAATGAAATTAAAAAATTATCCTCAACCTTATCATTTAGTTGATACTAGTCCTTGGCCTTTAATGACATCATTATCATTATTTATAGTAACAGTTGGTGCAGTTTTAAAATTTCAAGGTTTTAGTAGTATAGGTTTAATAATAGGTATAATAACTTTATTTTCATGTATGATTTTATGGTGGAAAGATGTTATTACAGAAAGTACTTTTTTAGGTTATCATACATTTAAAGTACAAAATGGAATAAAAATAGGATTTATTATATTTTTATTTTCAGAAATTTTTTTATTTTTTTCTTTATTTTGGGCATATTTCCATAGTGCACTGTGGTTAGAAATCAAATTCCGGGGACATCCTAAAGCTCTAATAACTAAACCGTTAGATGAAAATCTATCAGTGGCTTTATTAATGATTAAAGGTACAGTAACATCATTAGAGATTGTTCATCTAGATGAACCAATGGATTATCGCGGATCTAAATCAGATAGCTATATATCTGTAAAAGAGCAACGAGTAGACGGTTTCTCCAAAAGTTTTAAAACTTTTGGTAAGGTGTATTCTAAATTCCAAGGAAACTTGGTATTTATATATAGTAAAATAAATGGTCTAATTAGCTTTTCGCAACAAAAAAAATATTTTATTTATTCTTATACTCAAAAATCTTTATATTCTAATTACACTCTTCAAAGAATAAAATTATTAGAAAAGAAAACTAATAAAATTACTTTTTCAAAGTTAAATCCTTATTATATAACAGGATTTACTGATGGAGAAGGATGTTTCTATGTAGGTGTAAGTCCTAATCAAAAATATAAAACTGGTTTTAGAGTAAAAATAATTTTCCAAATAGGTGTACACATAAAAGATCTTGCATTATTAAAACAAATAAAATTGTTCTTTGGTGTAGGTCATATTTCTAATTTAGGACAAGAATCAATACAATATAGAGTATCCGCTCTTGAAGATTTAAAAGTTATTATTAATCATTTTGATAAATTTTCATTATTAACTTATAAACAATTGGATTATTTACTTTTTAAAGAAGTAATAGAATTAATGGAACAAAGAAAACATTTAACTTTAGAAGGTTTAAATCAAATTGTGTCAATAAAAGCATCATTAAATAGTAAAAAAATATCTGATAAATTAAAATTAACTTTTCCAAATTTAGTACCAATTTTTTATTCTGAAATTATAAATAAAAAAATAAAAAGTTTATATTGGTTAACTGGTTTTACAGATGCAGAGGGATGTTTTTTTATAGCTTTAAAAAAATCTCCACAATCTAAATTAGGAGAAACAATATGGTTAAGATTTATTCTAACTCAACATATTAGAGATAAAGATTTTTTAGAAAGTTTAATTTATACTCTTAAATGCGGAAGATATATTTCTAAATCTAGTGATTATGGTGAGTTTATAGTTGAAAAATTTTCAGATATTTATGAAAAAATTATTCCTATTTTTGAAAATTTTAAATTACAAGGATGGAAATCTAATAATTTTGAAGATTTTAAAAAAGCCGCTCTTTTAATTAAAAATAAAACTCACTTAACTAGAAAAGGATTAGATGAAATAAAGAAAATAAAAGGAAGAATGAATAAAAATAGAAAATATTAATTACGCCATGGTACATGTATAAATTTAAAATTATTTTTTTTTTGAGTGCTTTAGCTCCTTCAGTAGAATTAGGTAGTAGTTGGCCACCAATAGGTATAGAAAGTATAAATCCTTTTGGTTTACCTTTATTAAATACAGTTATATTATTATCATCAGGTGTTAGCCTGAAATCTAATGAATTTTTTTATTTTTATTTTTTATTATCTATAATACCTTTCAGTAAACCAAAAGTTTTATCTACTAAAAGAATTGGACCACATAATATAGATATATTGTGTGTATTATTTGGTTCATTATTAGGAGATGGAACTATGGAAAAAGATGGTAATGGTTATAGATTTAGTTTTTATCAGGAAAAAAAAAATGGTGAATATTTATTATGGTTACATCAAACTATTTCTAATTTAGGTTATTGTAAAATAGAAATACCGCAGATCCATAGTAGATTAACTGTTAATAAAGATATAGGTTATTATTTTAGATTTAGAACTTTTACATATAGTTCTTTTGAATGGATATATAATGGATTTTATCAAAAGAATAAAAAAATTATACCTTATTTTATAGAATTATATTTAACACCTATAACATTAGCTATATGGATAATGGATGATGGTTCTAAATTAAAAAATAAAGGTATAAAATTAAGTACTAATTCTTTTAGTTTAGAGGAAGTTAAATTATTATCTAAGATTTTAAATAAAAATTTTGGTTTAACTATTTCTATACATAAAACAGGTATTATAAATCAATATAATCTTTATATATCTAAATCTTCTATGCCTACATTGATAAAATTAATTAAACCTTATATACATCCTACAATGTTATATAAGATAGAAGATAAAAATTAAAAATTTAATTATATAGTTTTTATAAAAATAATTATTTTTATTTAGCTACATTAGTGAAAACGGTTAACTTAATAATTCTAATTAAAAGACCGTCGATTATTTTTAATAATCGCTACAGACTGGTTCACTAATGGATATCTGTAAAGATATTTAATGTTCAGTCGGAATTAAAAGAATAATTAATTCTTACATAAGGATTTATTAATATATTCTTAAAAGTCAATCATAATTGAATAAGAAATTCTTATATTAATAAATTACATGGGATAAATATTAGAATTTTATATATTTATTTTTTAATTTGGCCACAGTTACTTGGTCTCATTATGCATTAATTGAAGGTAATAAAAAAAGTTTAATAATATCTTTAGCTATAACAATATTATTAGCTTCTATATTTACAGGATTTCAAATATTTGAATATTATTATGCACCTTTTACTTTTGCTGATGGTATTTATGGTAATACTTTTTATTCTTTAACTGGTTTACATGCTATTCATGTTTTAATGGGTAATACTTTCTTAATTATTGCATTTAATAGAATATTAAATAATCATTTTACAGATACACATCATGTGGGTTTGGAATTAGGAATAATATACTGGCATTTCGTAGATGTTGTGTGGTTACTACTTTTTGTAGTAGTATATTATTGGGGTTCTTAAAAAAAATAATGATTATGATAAAATTAATTATGAAAAATTTATTTAATTATTTTAAAAATAATAAAAAATTATATATGATAGCATCTGTTGTTTTTATTATTACTGATATAATACCTAATCCTGAAACTTTTAATAATTTATCAGAATTAACAGAATCAATACCTATTTATAGTAATAGTATAGAAAATGTTAAATATATTCTGAATATTTTTAATAATAATTTTTCTACTAATTCTGATAAATGTTTGTTTAATATTAATATTATGAAAATTGATAATTTATTAAGCTTATGTCAATTAAAATGGAATTGTTATATTCCAAATAAGGCAGTTTTATATAGTAATAATTCTTTTATTCATAGTATGTTAACCACAAACTATTATGTATTAAATGCTTATTATCATGATTTATGTATAAATTTAATATATATTGATAATCCTAATGAATTATTATTTATATTAGATTCTATTTCTGATATTAAGGAAATAAAAGATTCTTTAAATGAATTAAATCAAGTTGGAAGTTTAGAATTTATGGATTTAAATAATAAAAATTTAAAATATGAGTTATATAGTTTTGAAATTTTAAAGTTATAATTCTTAGAGTTTAATAATTATATATTTTTGGAATTTTAAGTTCTAATTCTCATAGTTTAATAATTATATATTTTTGATTTATTTGTATAATATTTTTAATTTTATAAAAATATTTATATTATAAAATTTAATTAAAAAATCCGTTGAAAAGGGTTACTAAAAAAAAAATAGAATAAAAAATATGATAAAAACAATAATAGAATTTATTTTAATGAGTGGTGCTTTATCTGCTGCTATATTAACTTTAATATCAGTTAATCCAATTTATTCAGTAATAAGTTTAATAATAGTATTTTTATTTAGTGGTAGTTATTTATTAGTTTTATCTATAGGTTTCATAGGATTAGCATATTTTATGATTTATGTAGGTGCTATATCAATATTATTTTTATTTGCAGTAATGATGTTAGATACTAAATATCCTGAATTTTCTAATATATTAAAATTTTCTTTTACTAAATATTTACCTTTAGCTTTAATTACTTTAATTATTGCAGTATTAATTTATTATATATTAAAATATGATGTAGAACAAATTGTATATAATATGAACTATATCCATCTTATAACTTCTTATTCAAATAATTTTTGGCAATTATTTGATTATTTAAATGGTGGATTATATTTTATAAAAGAAACTTGTAATACTAGTGAATTATGGGATACTTTATTACCTAATACTAATCAAATTAAAATAATAGCTTATTCTTTATACACAGACTATGCTTTTTGGTTAATTCTTATGAGTTTAAATTTATTATTAGCTATGATTGGACCAATAGCTTTATGTTTTAATTCATACGCTTAATTAAAGATTTTTTTTTTTAATTAAATAATAAATTATATATTATAAAAAAGTGAATATCAAAATAATTAAAATCTTTAAAAAAATATATATATAAAAAAATTAATGAATAGAAATACTTTTCGATTTATTATTAATTTAATATAAAAATATTTTAAGATTAAAAAAAAATATATATTGTAATATGTTATTATCTATTATTGAAATTTTATCAGTAATATTACCGGTATTATTAGCTATTGCTTATTTAACTTTAGCAGAAAGAAAAGTTATGGGTTCGATGCAAAGAAGAGTTGGGCCTAATCATATAGGTTTATTTGGTCTTTTACAACCATTAAGTGATGGTGTTAAATTATTATTAAAAGAAACTATCTTACCTTCACAATCAAATAAATTATTATTTTTAATAGCACCATTAATAATATTTGTAGTAAATTTATTAGGTTGGGCTACTATACCATTTGGTACAGGTAATAGTATAAGTGATATGGAATTAGGAGTAATTTATTTATTAGCAATGTCCTCAATAGGTGTAGTAGGTATAATTTTAGCAGGTTGGTCAGGTAATTCAAAATATTCTTTAATGGGTTCATTAAGAACTACTGCTCAACTTATATCATATGAATTAGTAATAGGTTTAACAATTTTAACAATTGTTGGTACTGTTAGTTCTTATAATATAAATGAAATTATTTTATTTCAAAAATATACTATTTTTTTATTACCTTTATTCCCTTTATTCCCTATATTATTTATATCTGCCTTAGCTGAAACTAATAGAGTGCCTTTTGATTTAGTAGAGTCTGAATCTGAATTAGTTTCAGGTGCTTTTACGGAATATTCTTCGTTTAGTTTTGCTTTAATTTTCTTGGGTGAATATGGTGCTTTAATTTCAATGTGTACTATTATTAATATTATGTTCTTAGGTGGTTTTTTAGTACCTTTTTCTTATTTATTTTCTGATTATTTACTTATATTTCTTGAACCTTTATTTTTAGGTTTAAAAACTTGTTTATTATTATTTTCTTTTATTTGGGTTAGAGCAGTATTACCTCGTATTAAATTTAATCAATTAATAAATTTAAATTGGAAATGTTTATTACCAATTACATTAGGTTTATTTATGTTAGTTATTTCTCTTTTAATTTTAATTTTCCCTACTAATTATTTATTATTATAATATTTTTATAATTCCAAAGTATTTAAGAAATACTTTAGATAAAAATATTTATAAGTAAATAGGTTGATAAATGTATTAACTTATTATTATAGAAAAAAATATTATTGATAAAGTAATATTAATTTATATTTTTAAATTTAATATAAAATAAATATTTTATAATAGATTTACTATATAATTTATTTAAGGTATTTTTAATATTATATAAATTATATAAAAAATGCTTAAATATATAATTTTAAAAATATATTTATTTTATAAAACAAAATTAAAAGAAAACAAGGAAGGGCAAATTATTATATAATGTATTTATCTATTATAATTTTACCATTAATAAGTGGGATAATTTCAGGGTTATTAGGTAGGAAAATAGGTGTAAAAGGAAGTCATTGGATAAGTGGAATAGCATTAATAAGTGCTGCTTTATTATCTTGTATTGTATTTTATGAAACAGGTATAGGTGGATCACCAGTAAAATTAAAATTAATGAATTGGATAGATTCAGAAATATTAGAAGTAAATTGGAGTATTTATATGGATAGTTTAACAGTTTCAATGGCTTTATTGGTTACAGTAGTTTCAGCTTGTGTTCATATTTATGCTATAGGTTATATGGAAGGAGATCCTGCTTAATGTTTTTGGGAAAAACATACAAAACTGGGATAAAACTATCAAATTCCGGGGAAGCCTTAAAGCTTATGATACCAAGCCGTAATCGCAAGATTACAGGTGGATGGAGTAATGACCCATGTATGGTAACAAGTCATAAGATTGATGAAAATCAAATAGGTAATCGCGGATCTAAATCAAAATTATAAAATTTTGTAAAAGAGCAACGAGTAGACGGTAGTTGGTACATAAAATTATAATTTTATGTATTTAAGGTATACTCTAACGGGTTTTTAAAGAAACTATCAAATCAAAATCCCTTCTAAACAATTAAATATAAAAAATTTTAGTACTTTAAGTAATTCATCCAAAATAGATCCTTGGTTCTGGACTGGTTTAATAGATGCTGAAGGTTCATTTAGTATTATAATAGATAAAAGTAAGACTCATAAATTAGGTTGAAGAGTTCAATCTAAATTTCAAATGGGTTTACATAAAAGAGATTTATTTTTAATATTAGAATTACAAAAATATTTAAAAGGTATAGGTTCAATATATGTATCTTCAACTTTAAATAAAGTTAATTACTCTATAGATTCTAAAAAGGATTTAATTTTTTTAATTACGAATTTAGAAAAATATTCTTTATTAACTCAAAAAAAAGCTGATTTTATTTTATTAAAAAAAGTAGTAGAATTAATGAATAATAAAGATCATTTAACTATAGATGGTTTACATTATATTGTTAATTTGAAAGCTTCAATGAATTTAGGACTATCTGATTTATTAAAATTAGAATTTAATAATTATATACCTATTGATAGACAAATTATAAAAACAGATATTATACCAAATTCTAATTGGATTTCTGGATTTGTTACAGGTGAAGGAAATTTTGATGTTAATATTACTAAAAATTCTAAAAATAAAGTAAGATTTAAAGTACAATTAAGATTTAGAATTAGTCAACATTCGAGAGATACTCAATTAATGGAAAATTTAATAAAATATCTAGGTACAGGTCAATTATATAAATATCCTGATAAGTCTGCAGTTGTTTTTACAGTATCTAATTTTTTAGATATAAAAAAATATAATTATTCCATTTTTTGAAAAAAATCATTTATTAGGTACAAAATTATTAGATTATTTAGATTGGTGTAAAATTGCTAAATTAATAGATAAAAAACATCATTTAACAGAAGAAGGATTTAATTTAATTAAAGAAATTAAATTAGGAATGAATACCGGAAGATTTACTAAAAATATTTAATTGCATGATAAATTTGATGGCCGTGCACAATCAAAGATTTTTTTCTTATTTATCTTTATTCACTTTTTTTATGTTAATTTTAATTTGTGCAGATAATTTTTTAGTTTTATTTATAGGTTGGGAGGGCTATATAATATATGACCCTAAATTTTTAGAAATAAATTTATGTTTATTATATAATAATAAATATATAATAAAAAAATTTAATTTTATTTTATTTAAAAGAAAATTTTTTATACCTAATATAAGAAGTATAAATAGAATAGGTCCTCATGAAGAAAAAACAATATTTATTTTAATAGCTTCTCTTTTAGGAAATGGACAATTAAATAAAGGTATATTGGGTAGTAGATTTCAATTTGAACTATGTAATAATAATATAGAATATTTAATGTGGTATCATAAATATTTTTCTATTAGAGGTTATTGTAATTTAAATAAACCAAAATTAATAAAAAGAATTCACAAAAATGGTAATATACATTATTCATATTCATTTAAAACTTATTCTTTTTCAAGTTTTAATTTTATTTATAATATATTTTATAATAAAAATAATAAAAAAATTTTACCTTTAAATATAGGTGATTATTTAACACCTTTAGTTTTAGCTATTTGGTTTATGAATGATGGTTGTTCTTTAGGTAAAGGTTATCAATTAAAAATATCTACTCAATCATTTACTAAAGAAGAAAATATTATTTTATGTAATATTTTAAATAAAAAATATAATTTAGATTTAAATATTCAATCCAGAGGTTTTAATAAAGGTTATGTTATTATTATTAATGCATATTCTAAAAAAATATGGTGTAATTTAATTAAACCTTATATGTTATCTTCAATGTATTATAAATTAGGTAAATAAATTTATTGAAAAAAAATAATTAAAAAAATTAAAAAATATATTCGTAATTATAATTAATAAAATATATTAATTTTTTTTAATTACACTATTGAAAACGGTTAACAAAATAGCTTTAATTTTTTAGACCGTGGGTTTGATTATGAATCCTTATCGACTACAACAATAGTGGGTTGCTGAAATGCTGCTTAATGTATAGTCAAAACCTTTATAAAATTTATAAATATTATTTATAAACTAAAACTAAGGCTTTATGTAAAACCTTTAAAGGTAATAAAGTACAGAAAAATAAAAAAATAAAGTTAATAATTTTTCTTAAAAAAAAATTATTTTTTTTATTTTTAAGGTTTGGTAGGAGTTATGTCTTATTTATTAATTAATTTTTGGTTTACTAGATTAGAAGCTAATAAAGCCGCAATGTTAGCTTTATTAATGAATAGAGTAGGTGATTGGACTTTTAGTATGGGTATTTATATAATAGTATTATTATTTGGAACTTTGGATTTTTCTTCTATATTCCCTTTAGCTTATGCTATTAATGAAAATTATATTACTTTAATTTGTATTCTTTTATTTATGGGTGCAATGGCTAAATCAGCTCAATTAGGATTAAATACTTGGTTACCACAAGCGATAAAAATTAATTTGTCGTAAATATTAAAGTGAATCTTAAAAGATTATTAATACAAACTTTAATATAGTTAATTTTATTAGTATATTTCAGGTAATTACCTGAAATAATATTATCTAATTGGCTATAAGAGTGAAAACGGTTAAAAGTTACCTGGCTCTAGACCGTCGGTATTTATAAATATCGCTACAGACTGGTTCACTCTTGGATATCTGTAAAGATACTTAATGTACAGTCGGAACTTGGGGATATTAAACCCGGGCAATAAAATGTTTATTGTCCATTTACAAAAAAGGATTAAAAAATTTGTAGATAAATAAAGTTCGGGAGGGTTAAAAGGAACATAAAAACTTAATCTTTTTATTAAATTAAATAATTCTAAATTATTTTCTACTAAAAATAATTTATTAACAAAAAAATCATTAATTTGGGTTTATGATTTAAGATCTAATTCTTTGATTAAGGATGCTCCATTTATTAATAAATCTGTATGTGCAAAAAATTTAAATATTAATCCTCATACAGTAAGTAAATATCTAGATACTAATAAAATTTTATACAATAAATGGGTATTTAGTACTACTTCTTTAAATTCTGAATATTAAAATATAAAGTTTAATAAATTAGTTATTTCATCTAATATGTTAGAAGCATTAACAGGTGATTTATTAGGCGATGGCCACATTAGCATGGGTAATATAAAAAAATGGTCAGGCATGAATGGTAGGTTAGAATTTACTTTTTCTAAAGAAAATTTACCTTATTTAAATCATTTAAAATTTTTAATTTATTCGGATATTTGTACTAAAACTGAACCTACGCCTTATCCTAATCCTAAAACTGGTAAAATACCCACTCAATATTGGTTTAGTTCTAAAAGATTATCAATATTAAGTGATATTCATAAAGAATGGTACAAAAAAGTTAATGAAAAATATATAAAAATATTACCTAAAAACATAGAATCTATGATTACTGCTATAAGTTTAGCACATTGGATTCAAGGAGATGGATATTTTTCAGAAGGTTCAGTATATATATGTACGGATAATTTTACTCTTGATGAAGTAAATATATTAATTAATATATTGACTCATAAATTTAATTTAAAAGTCAGTAAAAATAAAAGAATAAAAGAGAATAATCAACTTTGTTGGAGAATTAGAATTAGTAAAAAAGTATAAATCAATTAATAGATTTAGTATCACCTTATATGATACCTGAAATGTTATATAAATTAGGTATAAAAAATTAATAAAAAGATATGAAAGTTTGTATATTAGGGCTCTCTTAAAACTTCACTATATGCAAGAACATTTCACTATATTTAATTGGTCCACTAATTTATTAAAAATTTTCGGAAAAATCCAATTAATGAAACAACTTGCAGGAAACCATAATCATATTAACATGATTTTGGAATCCTCAGAGACGGAACTAAAGTTCTGTACTCCGAGGATCTCAAAGGGTTCCTCAGAGACTATATGTGAAGAATATGATAAAAAAATTTTTAATTTTTCTAATGATTTTAAATTTTGGTTTATAGGTTTTACTGAAGGTGATGGTAGTTTTATTATTAATAAAAATGGATATTTAGAATTTAAAATTACTCAATCTAGTATAGATTCAAGTATTTTATTTTTTATAAAAAAAGAATTAGGTTTTGGTTCTATATCTAAACAAGATAAAATTAGTAATACTCATCATTTTAGAGTAAGAAATAAAGAAGGAATTTATAAACTAATTAAAATATTTAATGGTAATTTATATACTAATAAAAAAAATATTCAATTTAAACTTTGGATTAATGCCGTTTTTTTAATGATAAAAAACAGATATAATGAAAATATTATTTATATAGAAAATCAAAATAAAATAAATTTAACTGATGATCCATGGATCATCCGGATTTACTGATGCAGAAGGTTGTTTTACTGTAAGTATTATAAAAAATAAACTTTATAATAGTACTCAAATTCAAGTTAGATATATTTTATCTCAAAAGAATCAATTTGAATTATTAAATGAAATAGCTATTTTATTAAATGGAAAAGTACATTATTTAAAAAGTTATGATGGTTATAATATGACTGTTAATTTAACTAAATTAAATAAAGTAATACAATATTTTTCATTACATAAATTAAAAACTAAAAAATATATAAATTATTTAATTTGGTTAAAAATTTATAAAATAGTTATAAATAAAGAACATTTATCTATAAAAAATTTAGATAGAATTATTAAATATAAAGAAAAATTAAATAAATAATATTATATTAAGATATAGTCCGAACAATTACGTGAGTAATTGCGTTTATATATTATATATATATATAATCAACATAAAATTTTGCCTACACCAGTATCAGCTTTACTTCATGCGGCTACTATGGTAAATTGTTGCCATAATGAATTTTTCAATTCATTATTATTTCGCTATATGCTGGAACAATCTTATATCAAGTTTATACAAACAAGGGAAACTTTAGAATTGTATAAGAAAATCTTGTGTCCTATTAATGATAAAGTAAAATTAAAATATATATCTATAGGAAGGGTCAATCAGCAGGTAACTTCATTATTAAATTATTCCTCAGAAAAACTTAATTATGGAGGAACCTCAGAGACTGCATGCGAAATAACATACCAATTTGAAGAATATTATAAAATAAAACCTATACATAAATGTAAAATAAATAAACCATTTTTAGAATGGTTTATTGGTTTTGTAGAAGGAGATGGAAGTTTTGTAATATCTAAAAATAAAGTATATTTTGATATTACACAAAACTTAGAAGATATTCAAATTTTATATAAAATAAAAAAAGAATTAGGTTTTGGTAAAGTATTAATTAGAAAAGAACCTCATAGAAGAGTTGGTGTATTTTATGTAACATCTGAAGAAAATTTTTTTAAATTGATAACAATATTTAATGGAAATTTTTGTTATAATTATAAAAAAGAACAATTTAAGAAATGGTTAGAAGTTTTTAATAAACAATATAATAAAAATGTAGAATTTATAGATAGATTATTAAAACCATCTTTAAATACAGCATGGTTATCAGGTTTTATAGATGCAGAAGGTTGTTTTTTGGGACAAGTAAAGAAATGTAAAACTTCAAAATTAAAAGAAGCACCACATTTAACTTTTTCAATAAGTCAAAAACAAGAAAGTATTTTGATAGAGATAAGATTTTTATTTTTAGGTAAAACAACTAAAAATATACGTTATGATAAATCTTGGAATAGTTGGAATTTACATATATCTTCTTATTCTAAAATAAGTAAATTAATACATTATTTAAAAATAAATCCTCTTAAAACAAAAAAATTTATTTTATTTAAACGATGGTCTCATATTCACGATTTAATTATGAATAAAGAACATTTAATTGAATCAGGTTTATATAAAATTAAGGAGTTAACTAAAAATATTAATAAATAATTGGTAAGTTAAAGATACAGTCCGATCCCTGTCGAGAGATAGGGTGTATAAGAAAATATTGATTTTTT
This sequence comes from Coemansia sp. RSA 2607, assembly GCA_027578475.1. NCBI lineage: Eukaryota > Fungi > Kickxellomycota > Kickxellomycetes > Kickxellales > Kickxellaceae > Coemansia > Coemansia sp. RSA 2607. Next base: position 13,073 of record JANBSE010000012.1, read on the forward strand.
TATTAACATAAATGAACAGCTGGTGTATATTTATTAATGAGAGCTTCACCTATATTTGAATATTCTGATACTGTATTAGCAATAGTAACATTAGTAGGTTGTACAACTGCATTATTTGCAGCATCAATAGCATTAGTACATAATGATATAAAAAAAGTTATAGCTTATTCCACAATGTCTCAATTAGGTTATACATTTTTAGCTTGTGGTATTAGTGGTTATGATATTGCCATATTTCATATTGTAAATCACGGCTTCTTCAAAGCATTATTATTTATGTCAGCAGGTAGTGTACTTCATGCGTTAAATGATGAACAAAATACTAATAAAATGGGTGGTTTAATAAATATATTACCATTTACTTATACTGTAATGTTAATAGGTTCTTTAAGTTTAATGGCATTACCATTTTTAACAGGTTTTTATTCTAAAGATATGATATTAGAATTTAGTTATGGTCAATATTTATTAGGAGGTTCTATAGGTTATTGGATAGGTACAACAACTGCATTTTTAACAAGTTTATATTCAATAAAGATTTTAATTTTAACTTTTATGGGTAGACCAAATGGACCTTTATCTAATTATAAATCTTCTCATGAACCTAATTTTATAATGACAATACCTTTAATCTTTTTAGCTATATTAAGTATAATATTTGGTTATATATTAAAAGATTTATTTATAGGTTTAGGTTCAGATTTTTGGTTAAATAGTATATTTATACATCCTAATCATTTTAAAATATCTGATATTGAATTTTCTCTACCTTTAATATTTAAACTTTTACCTCTTATATGTAGTTTATTAGGTGGTTTAACTGCTTATTTATTTTATTTTTTCTTCCCTTTTTTTTCTGCTGAAATATTTATTAAATATTTTCGTAATATTATTTCTCTTTTAGCTTCTGCTTATTGGTTAGATTGGATTTATAATAAATTTTTTATTTATTCTGCTTTTAAATTAGCCCATATATCTAATAAAATGTTAGATCGAGGTATAATTGAAATTATAGGACCATTTGGTTTAACTAATTTATTTTCTTTTAAAAGTTCTAATTTAGCTTCTTATGATTCTGGTATTATTCCAAATTATACTGGATATATTTTATCAGGATTAATTGGTTTATTATTTTTAATTTTACTTCCTTTTAATTTTAAATTTATTTTATTTTTCTTACTTTCTTTATTTTTTATTTAATTTACCCTTTATTTTAATTCTCTATTTATTTTTTTTATATATTAGTAGATTTTTATAAGTTACCTAAATTGATTTAATTCTATTATATATTTTTTTTATCCTTAAAATAAAAAGATATTATTATAATACTTTATAATATTTAAGTTATAATTAGATTATAAAAAATTTTTATAAAAATATATTAATTATCTAATAGATAAAATAATTAATATATTTTTATTTATATAATTCAATAAAAGCCAATATAATTATATTATTTTATATTGAAATTTAAAATTCTTTTGTACTTTGAATAATAAAGTTATATTAAATATAATATAAAAATATAGTATATATAATAATAATTAAAATGAAAAATTTAAAAAATCATCCTATTCTTTCTTTAGCTAATCAATTTCTTATTGATTCACCTGCACCTAGTAATATTTCTTATATATGGAATTTTGGTAGTTTATTAGGTGTATGTTTAATAATTCAAATAATAACAGGTGTTACATTAGCTATGCATTATTGCCCTTCAATTGATTTAGCTTTTGTATCTGTTGAACATATTATGCGTGATGTAAATAATGGTTGGATTATTAGATATATGCATTCAAATACTGCTGCTTTTTTCTTTATCTTTATTTATTTACATATGGGTAAAGCTTTATATTATGGTTCATATAGTAAACCTAGAATATTATTATGGTATACAGGTATAGTTATTTTTTTAATAGTAATGGCTACTGCATTCTTGGGTTATGAACATAGCCCAAAATCATTGAATAATTATCAAATTGAAAATATAGATTCATCTACGATGAACGAATATTTATTAATGTTTAGTTTATTTATAGGTAACAGTAAAAGATATCATCATACTGATGATGAGGCAGATATTGATAAAGATATAAATGATAAAAATTTAGGAACTTTACTGATCTTGTCTAAGAACAAGATCCCATATGAAAAAATTTATACTGAGTTACATCTTAATGAAACTCGAGACAAAATGAGTAAAGAATTAAAAAATAAACAAGGAATTTATATGGTATTAAATTTAGTAACAGAAAATTATTATATAGGTTCAGCTTCTACTAATAAATTTATGTCTCGTTTTATGAGACATTTGATATATTTATCAGGTAGTAAATTAATTAAAAATAGTGTATTAAAATATGCTTTACCTAATTTTGCTTTTATTATTTTAGAATTTTATCCTGAAATAATAAATAGAACTAACAATAAAGAATTATTGAAGTTAGAAACTAAATATATAAAAATTTTATTACCTGAATATAATATATTAACTGAAGCAGGAAATTCTTTTGGTTATAAACATAATGAAGAAATTAGAAAAAAATTGTCTGAAAATTTTTCTGAAGAAAGAAAGAATTTTATTAAAAATTTAAATTTAAATAAAAATTTATCTATTGAAACTAGAAAAAAATTAAGTGAATCAGCATTAAAAAGACCTCCTATGAGTAATGAAATTAAATTAAAATGTATAACTAAACAACATCCTGTTTATTTATATGATAATAAAGGTAATTTTTTATTCTTTTGTCCTAATATGAAATTAGCTGCCTTATTGTTACATTGTAGTTATAAAACTTTACAAAGAGCATTAAAAAATAATAAAATTTATACAGACCCTTTATTAGTAGATTTTATTTCCGAACACAAAGTGTTCAGTATAGATGAAATATTATTAAATCTTGGTATATATCCCTATATAAAAGATTCTAATAATAAAGATTTAATAACTAAATTGTACAAATTGAAAGAAAATAAAAAAAATTTTTCTAATTCTACTAATAGAGAAAATAATAAATTTATAGCCATTATTTTAAAATAATGGAAAATTAAATAAATATTCAATGATAATTTTACTGGTACTTATCTAATAAGTATATTTGGAAATCTTATATTAAAGATCTCCCACAAATATAATTACAGGCAGCAAACCATTTAACAATGTTAAATGGTTTAAATATTTAATATTTTATACTTATCGGTTAAGTAGTTATATATAGTTAACTTTTATTGGGAAATATATAATCAACAGTAAGACGATTATACATAATCGTTGAGTCCATCGATATCCGCTCCCTTTAGGAGTCGATCGGGGATTTGGTGACATTAGTGAAAACGATCAAAGGCCATTATAAATATAATGGGACAGATCGTCGGTTAAATAAATAATCGCGACAGACTGGGTCACTAATGGGTGTCTGAAGGAGGTGAATATATTCATCTCGGATATGATGCTTAATGCACAGTCGAAATTCTCCCCATTAATCTTAGATTAATGGGAGATAGTATGTTTTACCTTATGGCCAAATGTCGTATTGGGGTGAATTCTATTGCCCTAAATATATTAATGATTATATTTATTCTTTTATACTTCCAAATATAAGAGCTTCAAAAAGAATTGGACCTCACAATATTTATACTTTGTATATTATATTTGGTTCATTGTTAGGTGATGCTTATGCTGAAAAACATGGTTATGGAACTAGAATTTCATTCTATCAAGAAGCATCACATAAAGATTATTTATTTTATTTACATAATTTATTATCAAGTGTGGGTTATTGTAATCCTAATTTACCTAAGATTCAAACAAGATTAGATAAATATGGTAAATTAAGATATATAATAAGATTTAAAACTTATACATTTAGTAGTTTAAATTGGATTCAGGAATCTTTTTATTTAAATGGTAAAAAAATTGTACCTTTAAATATAAAAGAATTTTTATCACCATTAGCTTTAGCTATTTGGATTCAAGATGATGGTGGTAAAGTAGGATCTGGTATAAAATTATCCACCAACTGTTTTACGTTGGCAGAAGTAATATTATTATGTAAATATTTAAATGATTTATATCATTTAAATACTTCTATACTATCAGCAGGCATAATAGATCAATATATTATTTATATACCTAAAAAATCTATAAATAATTTAAGATTTATTATTAATACTTATATTCATCCTAGTATGAAATATAAATTAGAATCTTAATATATAGTAAAAATATATAAATAAAATAATTATTTTATTTTATTTATATATTTATTGCAATACTAATGAAAACTAGGTTAATTAGTTTATTTTACTAAAAGACCGTGAGTTATTTAATTAACTTGTACAGATTGGTTCATTAGTAGATATTTGAAATATAATATTTAATGTACAATCGAAATCTTAACTATTTAGTCACAAGGCTTTAATATAAATATAAAAGAAAATATATAGGTTTCTTTTTATTAAAGTACATGAATTTTATTATAAAATAACAAAAAAAATATTTTTTTTTGCCTTTTTATAAGGAATAATGAAATTTTTAGATTTGGCAACTGTAATTACGAATTTATTTAGTGCTATACCTTTTATTGGTACAGATATAGTTCAATTTATCTGGGGTGGATTCTCCGTAAGTAATGCCACTTTAAATAGATTTTTTAGTTTACATTTCTTATTACCATTTTTATTAGCAGCATTAATTGTATTACATTTAATAGCTCTTCATCAGCATGGTAGTAATAATCCATTAGGTATTTCTTCTAATGGTGATAAATTACCATTTCATCCGTATTTTTCTTATAAAGATTATGTAACTTTCTTTTTATTCTTTTTAATATTATCTTTTTTTATTTTCTTTGCTCCTAATTTTATGGGTGAAGCTGATAATTATATTCCTGGTAATCCTTTAGTGACACCCCCTTCAATAGTACCAGAATGGTATGTAAAAAATGCCTACCGGTCACGTGAGTGACTGAATTAATCTTACCATATGCTGGAAAATCCTAAAGCTTTAAGTACCATATTACTGATCAGTGATATGGTAAGAATCTTAAAGATATTTGATTTATATTTATTAAATAATGGACAATCAGCAGGAAACCCCAACGATATATATATTGTTTGGGATCCTCAACGACTTATACGTAAGAAAAGAAAATATAAACTATATTTTCTTTAAGATAGAGTCTAATTATAAAGATTTATATAATATCTTAAATATTTGTATTCCTTTAGACATAGTTAATTATAAAAATAAACGTGAATATTCAACTAAAGGTAAAAGATTATCTTTAATAGAAAGAAATAATTATATTTTATCTGAAGAACTTAAACAAATATTAATAGGTATTTTATTAGGTGATGGACACATAACTCAAAGATCATTAACAAGTAATTCTAGATTAGTATATGCTCAATCAGCTATAAAGAATAAAAATTATTTTAATTTGGTTTTAAATAAATTTTTATTTTATTGTGTAATGAATTATAAACCACAATCTAAAATTATTAAAAATAATAGAACAAAAAAAACTTATAGTTCTATATCTTTTACTACTATGCAATTACCTTGTTTTAATGAATATAGAAAATTATTTTATACTGATGGTATCAAAATAGTTCCTGATAATATTTATACATTATTAACACCTATTAGTTTAGCATATTGGATTATAGATGATGGTAGTAAGCAAAATAATGGACTTCATTTAAATGTTTATGCTTTTTCTAATAATGATGTTGATAAATTAATGTTTACTTTACAGGATAAATTTAATTTAAAATGTTTTATTCATTATCATAAGGATAAAAACCTAGAATATATATATTTGAACAATCTATGGATCATTTAAGATTCCTAATAAAAGATTATTTTATTGACGATATGTTATATAAATTAAGTTTATAATAATATAGGGTTAAAACACTTATTCATAAATTTTTATTTTGATTTTTTACCTTTTTATGCTATTTTAAGATCTATTCCACATAAATTAGGTGGTGTAATAGCTATGTTTGCTGCTATATTAATTTTATTTTTATTACCAATTCTGGATATTTCTAAAATCAGATCTTTACAATTTAGACCTTTTATGAAATTCTTTTATTGGTTATTTATTGCTAATTTCTTTATTTTAATGTGGATTGGTGCAAATCATGCAGAACCACCATTTATTTTAATAGGTCAAATTTCTACAATATTTTATTTCTCTTATTTCTTATTTTTTATACCTTTCATTTCAATTTTAGAAAATACTTTAGCAGATTTAGCTACATCTGATAATAATTCTCAACTTTTATTACCTAAATCTCTAATTATATATAATTAAAAATCATTTTCATTAAAAATTTTAGGATAAACTAAATTAAAATTTTTATTAAAATGATTATATAAGTATTATACATTAGAAACATATATTATAAGGTTAATTTAAAATATTATTTAAATAATATTTTAAGTTTTTTGATTTAAACATTATAATTATTTATTTTTTACATAATTTATTACAATACTTATTTTTGAAATATATCAATTTAGTAAGTAAAAACCTTTATATATATAATAATTTTGTAATATCTAATGTATATAGTTATTAATAATAAAAATCTTTATTATAATTAAAAACTATTTCTTTATTAAAAATACTTTAAATTTTAATAATTTTTTATAATATAATAAACTTTTTATGTATAATAGTAGGTTTTATATTATTTATTTAAATAAATATAATTTTTTATAGGTAAATATTAATACAATAAATAATATATTATATATATTAATAAAATATATTTTATTTATTATATATTATATAAAGTTATAATAATTATAATTTTTCAAAACTTATTTATATATAAATCGTTATAAAATTTATATTATTCTATATTTATCATTAACTATTTATATTTTATAAATCTTTATTTTATATTTTTTTATTTATTATTATTGTATTATATCCATCTTTTAATATTATTATTTTATTTATTTATATTCTTTATATATAGTATTTTATAAATGGTAATATAAATTATTAAAAAAACTATTAAAACCTTTAATTAATAGTTTTTTAAAATAAGTATTAATATAATTATTTACTTAATTTTAATTATATAGGTTAAATATATAATTAATTTATATATTTATAAATAGTTAAATATATAAATGGCTTATATTTTTTTTATAAATTTTTTTATATATATATAATAAAAATCTATTTATATTAATAATTTATTCTTTATATAAATATATTTGAAAGAACAGAGAATATTATTAGAATAATTATAATAATTATTTAATATAATTATATAAAGTGTTATATATTAAAAGATAAAATAAAATAAGAAAGTTATGAAAATTATAGAATAAAAAGAAGAATATAAAATAAATAAAGCTCGTTTCGGGTACCAAACGGGATAAAACCCCTCCGGAACACATAAACTATAACAATTATAATCTATTATAATATATATTTTTTCCTTCATATCTTTGAAAGCTGAAATGTAAAAAAAAATAAATTAGATATTTATAAATTTTATTAAAAATATTATTACTTAAAATTAATTACCTCTATTTTAATAATTAACATATCAGTAGGTTTAACATTATAACGATATTCATTAATATTAGAAATAATATAATTTATTAAGATATTTTTATTAAATTTATTATTTATATATGTTTTTTTTTAATTTGAATTCAATAAACTAAATAATTTATTGATTTCTAAAATAATATTTTTTTCATCACATGTAGTATAAATTAATTTATAAATTAAACATACATTATTATTTAAATTTATTGTAGTTCTATTTAAGTCATAAGTAGAATACATTAAACTGATGGAATATGTTTAACTGCAATATTCTTGCAAAAGAAAGTATTTTTATTTTACATAATTTAGAATGATGAGAGTAAGATATAGCAAATACTTACAATACTCATAGATATATACAAAACATCTATGATAATCGTACAAGCATTCCTACTTCCATAGATGTGAACAAAAACAAGGATTTATGCCTAATTATGTACATTCAATAGATGGTTCTATAGTACAATAAATAATTTTAGCTTATATCGAGCACTGGCGGGATAGAAACCCTCTGGGTTTACTCAATCATCTAATATGTCTATATAAACTATACATGATTGTTTAGGTACTACTGCAGATAATATGGATAAATTATATATATAAGTAATTAAAGTATTTATATATTTATATAGTCATTATCAATTTCTTATAGATTTTTATCAACATATTAAGGATTATATTAAATATAACAATTTTATTAATAAAAAAAATCTTATTTTACTTAATAATGATGAATTAATTAAATCAAAACCACGAATATATAAATGAATTTTCTTTTAAATAAACTTAAAACCGAAGTACTGTAGTTTATATAACTAAATAGTAAAGTTATCGTATAAGGACTCAGTAGCTCCTATATTTTATAAATATTGGAGAACAATGATTTATAATTAGAAATATCATAATGTGATATAGATTGTTAACATGATATAAAAAATATTTATAAATAATTTAATATAATTATATTTATATATTTATTATATAAATTTATAAATATAAAATCATATATTATATATTAATAAAATTAATAATAAATGCCAGATTAGCTTAATTGGTAAAGCAGTAATCTTGTAAATTACCTTATATGGATTCAAATTCCGTATCTGGCTAATAATAAAAACCTACTTGGAGAAATTGGTAGACTCAAACGACTTAAAATTGTTTACACTTTGTGTGTGAGGGTTCAAGTCCCTCAGTAGGTAAAAAGAGAAGAAAGCATTTTGGTATTGCAATCGCCCTGTAAAGGCGATGGTTTCGACCATTCTGGGTTCAAATCCCAGTCTTCTCAAAAAGGGGAGATAGCTTAATGGTAAAGCCTACTGCTCATAACAGGAAAGATGTGAGTTCAAATCTTACTCTCCTCAAAATGCGAATAAGTGTTATGGTGGCACATAAGACTCATGATCTTAAGGAGGTTGTTCAATTCAATCATTCGCAAATAAAAGATCTCATCATCTAAAGGTAGGATCTGGCACCTTCACTGCCATAATGTTCGTTCGAATCGGACTGAGATCAAAATAAAGGAATCGTAACTTAAAGGTTAAAGTGTTTGCTTGATAAGCAAAAAATAATGGTTCAATTCCATTCGATTTCATTATAAAAAAATAAGATTAGATATCTTAAATGGTAAAGTATCGGGCTGCAAACCTGATTATGAGTGTTCAATTCACTCTCTAATCTATTATAATATAAATTATATATTATAAATAAAATTATTTTTTATAAGGGAGTATAGCTTAATTGGTAGAGTAACAGACTTTTAATCTGCATTGTTTGGGTTCAAATCCCAATACTCTCAATTTATGCCTTGATAGCTTAACAGGTTAAAGTACGGAACTGAAAATTCTGGGTAGGATGTTCGAGTCATCCTCAAGGCATTAAAAAAAAATAAAGCTGTAGTAGCTTAATGGTAAAGCCAATCACTGTTAATGATCGGATCTCTGTTCAATTCAGGGCTACGGCTTGGATAAGGAAAAATCGCCTAATGGTATGGCAATAGTTTGCTAAACTACGGATGTATAACATTCTTAGGGGTTCGATTCCCCTTTTTTCCGAAATAAAAGGTTTATTTTAACCTATAAAAAATTATATAAAAAATGAAATTAGCTTTATTATTATTTTTAATAGGTATTTATGGTATTATTTTAAATAGAAAACATTACCTTTTAGTATTAATATCTATTGAGATATTATTATTAGCTGTAACTATTTTAGTTCTTTATTTTTCTATTCTTCATGATGATATGTTAGCTCAAATATTTGGTTTATATATTATATCTATTGCAGCTGCTGAATCGGCAATTGCTTTATCTATATTAGTAGCTTATCATCGATTAAGAGGTACAATAAATATAACAACTTTTACTTCTAAAGAAACTACTTTATTTCCTCAATTTACTTTATAATAATTAATTCTTAAAAATAAGGGTAGATGACTGAGTTGGTTTAAGGTACTTCGCTTGAAACGAAGAGAAGTTTTGATTAACTTCCATGGGTTCAAATCCCATTCTGCCCGTAAACGGATAGTAGCGTAATAGGTAACGCCTCTAATTTGGGATTAGAAGATTGTAAGTTCAATTCTTGCCTATCCGAAAAAAAAAATATGGTTAATAAAAAATAAAAATAAAAATAAAAAATATATATGAATACATTATTATTATTTATTATATTAGCACCTGTTATATTAGTATGTTTATTAGTAGTTAATCTTATAGTACCAGTTAATAAACCGGATTTTTCAAAATTATCACCATATGAATGTGGTATGGATACAATAGGAACAGCCAGAGAGAAATTTAATATACAATTTTATTTAGTAGCTATATTATTTTTAATATTTGATATAGAAGTAATATTTTTATTTCCTTTTGCATCTGTTTTATATAATATTTCTTTATTTGGTTTTTGGATAGGTACAATATTTATATTTGTATTAACTATAGGATTTATTTATGAATTAAGTAAAGGTTTATTAAATATAATGGATATTTAATAAGAATATAATTCTCTAAATAAAAATAATAAAAAAAAATAAATCATATATAGAGGTTCGACATGTTTGTAAAAAATAAATAAATTTATAATAAAAATAAAAGTAGGGAAATAATTTAATTGGTAAAATGCTAGTCTCCAAAACTGGTTTTAAAGGTTCAAGTCCTTTTTTCCCTGATTTATATATACACTCTTAACTTAATTGGTTAAAGTAATAATCTTCGAAATTATTAATATGGGTTCAATTCCCATAGAGTGTTATAAGGCGAATATAGTTTAAAGGTAGAACAATAATTTGTGGCATTGTTAATATGGGTTCAATTCCCATTATTCGCCTTTTACTCATTTAATAAAAATAAAATAAATGAGTAGTAACTGAACTCGTTTAGCTTAATTGGATAAAGCATCGATCTTCTAAATCGTCTATTGTAGGTTCAAATCCTTCAACGAGTGAAAAAAAATAAAAAATATATTTATTATTAACTTTTATTAAGAAGATTGAAAAAAGTAAGAAATTATAATAAAAGAAAAAAAAATTATTTTAAAAATGATAACATTATTATTATTAATACCTATTATAGGTATAATTATTTGTTTACAAATATCAGAAAAAAAAAAAATTAAACAAATAGGATTAACAACTGCTATAGTAAATTTTATAATATCTATTATAATGTGGAATAAATTTGATTATAGTTGTATTGAATCACAATTTTTAATTAGATTTACTGATAGTATAACAGCAGGTGTAGATGGAATATCTTTATTATTTATATTATTAACTACATTTATAATAGTAATATCAATATTAGGTGGTTGGAATATTGAAAAAAATACTAAATATTTTATAATATCATTATTATTATTAGAAACTATATTAATAGGTGTATTTGTAATATTAGATATATTAATATTTTATATTTTTTTTGAAGCATCTCTTATACCTATGTTTTTATTAATTGGTTTATTTGGTAGTGATAAACAAGGTTATAAAAAAGGTAAAGAAAAAGAAGAATTAACTAGAATATATGCTACTTATCAATTTTTTTTAATGACTTTAGCAGGATCATTATTAATGTTATTAGCTATATTAACTTTATATTCTTTTTCAGGTACTTATGATTATATATTTATTTCTTCATCTTATTTATTACCTTCTAGACAATTTATATTATGGTTAGGTTTCTTTATCTCTTTTGCTATTAAAACACCTTTATTGCCATTTCATCAATGGTTACCTTTAGCTCATACCGAAGCCCCATTAAGTGGTTCTATTATATTAGCTGGTAAACTAATGCTAGCTCAAAATTTAGCTATATGCTGGAAACTCTTATTTATAAATCTAATTAAAAATATTTTCGATTTAATAAGACAATCAGCAGGAAACTATATCATATTTGATGTCCGATTCAAGTCGGAAGTAAAAAGATTTAATATAGACTCTATGTTAAATGAATTACATAGGATCCTCAGAGACTATACGCTAAAAATAATTAACAGTTCTATTTACAATGATCGTTGTATAAAATTAAATTTTTATACTGGTCATCATAACTTTATGATCGATATGGAAAAACAATATTTCTCTACTTTTATTAATAAACAAACAGATACAAGTTACATTAACGTAAACTTAACAAAAAATTATTTAGGTTCTTATTTAGCTGGTTTAATTGAAGGAGATGGTTGTTTTTATTTACCTAAAAATGAGGTAAATACACCTCAAATTATTATTGCTTTTCCCAGTAAAGATTATCCTTTATTCGCTACATTACAAAAAATTTTATATATAGGTAATATATATAAAATTAAAGGTAAAAATGCATATCATTATAGAATTAGTGATAAAAAAGGTTTAGAAAAAATAATAATTTTAATAAATGGTTATATGAGAACATCTAAAATTAATCAATTATATAAACTTATAGAATGGTTTAATAAAAAAGATATTTATATTATTAAAAAACCTTTAGATAATTCTGAATTAAATAGTAATGCTTGGTTAGCTGGTTTTATAGAAGCAGATGGTCATTTTTCAGTAAGATTATCTATAGATAAAAAAGGTAAATTAAAAAAAACAGCTTGTTCTTTAGAATTAGTACAAAGCCAAAAAGATATTTATGGTAATTTAAATATTGAGACGATGTCTCAAATCAGTAAATTTTTATTATGTAATGTTAAAAAAATTAATGTAACTTCTAAAAACCCTCAATATAGAGTAAGAACAACTAATTTAGAAGGAAATTTAATATTAAAAAATTATCTGGACAATTATCAATTATCTGGTAGTAAATATTTAGATTATAGAGATTGGTGTAAAGTATTAGAATTATTTTATATACAAAAAAAAAAAAATGAGGAAGATATAAAAAAAATCTTAAAAATAAAATCTAATATGAACAATAAAAGAACTTATTTTAATTGGGATCATTTACAAAAATTGTATAAAGTATAATAGAATTCTTTTAATTATTAAGATATAGTCCGAACCGTATCGTGAGATACGGCGTATCTACCAAATAAAGAATGATATAACGATAAATTTTCTGTTCAAATACAGATATCTGAATGCAATATCCCTTTATTTGGGAAGTATATTTGTAACTATAAATATACTTCGTGACTTTTTTAGTAGTAGATCAAGAAAAAATAAAAAGATTATGTTAAAATTAGCAACTTATGGATTTATAAGATATTCTTTAAATTTATTTCCAGAAGGTTCTTATTATTTTTTACCTTTAATATTACCATTATCACTTTTAGGTATAATATATTCTTCTTTAACTACCTTAAGACAAATTGATTTTAAAAAAATTATTGCTTATAGCTCAATTGGTCAAATTGGCACCGAAAAGATAATATCTTTTCTGCAACAAACTATATGCGGGGAATTAAAAAAAAAATTAAATAAAAATTTAATATTTAATTTTTTAATATTACAGAATACTAAAATTGTCAGTAATCTTATTTTATATTTAGATTCCGTTTTAGTTAGAATTTCTATAATTTATTTTAACAATCCGCAGATAACTAAAGCGCTTAGCACGTTAATAGAAATCTCAGAGGCCATATGTTTGTTATTTACCGATGTCTTCAAAGAAAACATCATTCCGATGAATATTTATATTCATCCTGTTTTAAATTTAACTTCTATGTATACTACTTCTACTAAAAATAAAAATAAAGCAAAAAAAAGATTTAACGAATGGTTAGCTGGTTTAATTGATGGTGATGGTTATTTCTATTTAAATAAAACAGGATCTGTAAGTTTAGAAATAACTATGGATTTAAGAGATGAACATTGTTTACATTTAATTAAACAAGAATTTGGTGGTTCAGTAAAATTAAGAACTGGTGTAAAAGCTGTTAGATATAGATTACATCATAAAGAAGGAATATTAAATCTAATTAATGCTATAAATGGACATATAAGAAATCCTATAAAATTGGATCAATTAAATAAAATATGTGTTAAATATAGTATAACTTTAATACAACCAGAACCATTAGTATATTATTCTGGTTGGTTATCAGGATTTTTTGATAGTGACGGTAGTATATACATGGATAAAATAAATTATAAATTAATATTTTCATTTACTCAAAAAGATAATTATCTTTTTGACTCTTTAGTAAATTTATATGGAGGAAAAATATATTTTCATGATAAAAAAAGAAAAACATTTAGATGGGTTATTTATAAAAAAGAAGAAGTATTATTTTTATGTAAAAATTATTTTCTTCTAAATCCTTCTAGATCCGCTAAATTTACTAGAATTAACTTAATTCCTAAATTTTATGAACTAAAAGATCTAGGTAGCCATTTGGCTGATAATAACTCAATTTTAAATAAAGCATGGCAACAATTAATTAGTTCATGGGATAAAGGTTTTAAATCAGAATAAGTAAATAAAGATATGGTCCACAATAATATTTTTATATTATTCTGCATATGGCTATAGCAATAATGAGTTTATTTTCATTTTTATATCAAGGTTTATCAGGAGCTATTTTTTTATCTATAGCTCATGGTTTTACTTCTCCTGGTTTATTTATTTGTGCTGCTACTTTATATGATAGATTTCATTCTAGAACTTTATTATATTATAGAGGTTTAAATATATTTACACCAATATTAGGTATTATTTTATTTTATTTTACTTTAGCTAATATGGCTACACCTTTAACTAGTAATTTTGTTGGTGAATTTTTATCTTTTATAGGTATATTTAAGATAAATCCTTTTATTGGTTTTTTTAGTTCTATTAGTATTATTTTAGTTGCTGCTTATTCTATTTGGTTTTTTAATAGAGTTTTATTCGGTTCTTATTCTTTATATTTAAAATCTAATATTTTTGATCTTACTAGAAGAGAATTTTATTTTTTATTACCTTTATTAATAGCTATTATTATTACTGCTATTTATCCTAATTTATTAACTGATATTGTTGAATATGATATTTCTACTATATTATTAACAATTTTTTATAGTTCAATTGATTCATTTGATTTTTATTTTTTAGCTTTTTTTTGTACAAAACCTTTATTTAACAATAATTTAAAACCTTTATTTAACAAAAGAGCATTATCATCAATTACATATAGTTCAGCTAATAGTTCAGCTAATAGTTTAGTTACTGATATTCATGAAAATTCGGATAGGGTAATTACTGATATTCATGAAAATTCGGATAGGGTAATTATGATGGACCATCATAATTTAGATTTTTCACCTAGTAATATAAATAATATTATAGATTGTACAAAATCTTCTATAGAAGATTCTTTAAAAGAATTAAATGTTCCAAATGATACTATTAAAAAAATTATGGAACAAATAGAACCACATCTTACTAATCGATTTTTTTTAGATAATTCAACTTCTCATAATCATTTTATTGAAAATATTTTAATGGATATCAAGAATATTTTAGGAGAGAAGAGTTATTCAGAATTTCATAAAATTTGTAATTTAGAGACTATAAATAGTAATAATGCTACATTATATAAGGATTTAATTAAGGAAACTTCTTCAGAACTGAGTACATCTCAATCAACTATAAATTACGATTCATTAATGGATAATATTGATATTTTTTTTAATCTCTTTACGTAATTTTATTTTTTTTTATATATTAGTAGATTTTTATAAGTTACCTAAATTGATTTAATTCTATTATATATTTTTTTTAATCCTTAAAGTTTTTTTTTATTAAATCATAAATATAAAATAAAACTCTAATTTTATAAATTTTTATTATTATTTTATATTGTATTTTTTATAAAATTTATACTAAGATTAATACACGATTTTTTTTTTACCATAACCTCGTTTTAATGGTTCTAATTATATAAAAGTATATATTTCTAATACTATTAGTATATTAAAATTTATATATTAATAAATTTTTTGTAATATAAAAAAAACAAATTAAATATGTTAAAAATTTTTTTTTCTACTATCTTTATTTATGCTATTGGATTTTTTATTAATTGTAATTATTTAGTCTTTATTTTAATAGCCCTTAGTTTTATATATTATTATATTAATCCTTTTTTTTTTATGAAAAAAAATTATATACACCAAATGACATCGTCAACTGGTTTTTTATTATAAATTATTTATTTATAATCTTGGTATTTTTTTTAATTTTATTCTTTAAAATTTTTAATAATATCCAATGCTTTTCTTCAAATATTATACCTTTTGATTCTATTAATTTTAAAATAATTTATTCTGCCTATGAAAATAATCTATTAGATTATTTAAAAAAATCTTTAGAAGCTCCATTAAATAATAATCAATTTAAAGAAGAATCAACAGCAATGGTTCAATCACAAGAATTGTCAATACCTTTAAACTTAAATAATAATATAAATCAACCTAATTTTAGTCAAAATATTATTCAACCTAATTTTAACCTTAATATGAATCAATCTAATTTTATGATAAATGCACCTACTAATAACTTAATTTTACCTGATTATAATATAAATAGCAATAATTTAGATTATAATATAGTAAGTAATAGTAATATAAACTTAGTGGAATTTAATTATTATAATCATTATCTTGGATTGTTTGAGTTAAATAAGAATAATTTAAATTTTATAACTGAAAATTTTATAAAAAAAAATGGATTTCTTAATCAAGAGGTTCTATACATAAATTTTATTAAAGATGACGATCTTTTTCTTATAGTTTTGAAAAATGGGACGTATCTAAATTTATACTTTAAAAATTATCATTATTATTTAAGTGATGAGATAATCCATATTCTTTGTAAAAAAAATTTTTTAAATGCTATTAATTATCCTTTAAATGGAGAAATTTATCCAAAATTTTTTATTGACTATATTGCTAATTATAAAAAAAGCCATACAGGCTATCATTTATATAGGTTTGATTATGACTCCGAATTTTATAAATTAAGTGTAGATAGCTTAAAAAATTTACCATTTAAAGTAGGTATAGAAGAATCAACAGATAATATTTATAATAGTCGTAGAAGTCGTATATGGTTAGATAATATGGATTATCCAAAAAAAAAAATATATTACGATATAGCACATAAAGTAATAATAAATTTCACTATAGAGTAAATAAAAAAATATTAGATTTAATAGTTTAATCTGTATTGTTTATATCTTACAATTATTGGTTTTTATTTAGAATTAGTATAAAAATTTTTTACAAATATATTTGTAAAATTTAAAAGGAAAATCATCGTTAAATTCAATAGACCTAATCAATAGTTATTTAATTTTGGATTATAAGTTATAATTCTCATTTTTAATGTGATATAAATTGTAAGTACTTAAACAAGGAAACTAATAAGAAAATATTATTTATTTAGAATGTTATTTAGACAATAAAAAAATTTACCATAAACTAATATGAGTTTGTATAATCTTAGACTATTCTAATTTTTATTTTATTGTATCTAAAAATTATATTTATTTATTTATTAATAAAAAAATAAAACTACTAATGCAATTAGTGTCAGATTTTTTATATAAATTTTAATAATTTTATTAAACTTAATTCATAGTTTCTAACTGTTTTTATCAATGGTGAAGGTTCTTTTTTTATTAGTAGTAATAATTAATAAAATATATAAATTAAGAGTAGTACCAGTATATTCTATATGTATTAGTTCTAATCTTACTATAAATAGAACATATACAACAAATCCTAATGTATTAGGTTTAAATAAAACAACTTATTATTTTTATAATGATGTATATAGACTGGATTCATATAAAAATAATATAAATAAAACTGATAATAGTTTTTTAAAGATTATAATTTTATTAAAAGTTGTGAAAATCGATAATATTATTACAAAGTTTTAGTGAAATCAATAAAGAACATTTAAATGAAATAATGAAACTTGAAGAATAAATATAGGTACACCTATATAAAAAATATCTAATATTTTTGTCAGTGTTTATAAATAAAATTTAGAATTAAATAATATCTTTTTCTTAAAGAAGATTTTGTGATATTTAAGAATATATATATAGAAATAAATTTTACTATAAAAAACTATGATTCAAATGATAAATTATTAACAAATAATTAAAAATTTTAGGTTTAAAAATTAAAGATAAAATAATTATATTCATGAAAAATAAAAACCTTATTTTTATATATGTAAAGGATATTAGAAAAAAAACAAAGTATTAAAAGGAATCACAGTGGATGACTAGCCATTATATAAAGGAGGAATTAAACCAAAATACTATTTAAAAATTTATAAAATAGTAAAATCCTAAAAAGGTAATGGTTATAAAAAAATAAATAACCATGATAGTAAAAACTATCCTTAATTTACCTGTTGAACTGAAACATCTAAGTAAACAGAGGAAAATAAATCAACCGAGATACTTAAAGTAGTGGTGAGCGAAATAAGTATAGCCTATATAAAAAAAATAAAAAAAATAAAAAAACAGGAAAGTAAAAAAAAAAAGAAATTAAATTAAAAATATTTTTAATTCTTTACCGCAGATGGTGAGAGTCCAGTAATTTTTTATTATTTATTAATAAAGTAAAATGAGAGAAAACTTGTTTGAAGATAGGGGAACCATCCTCTAAGGCTAAATATAATATAATGAGCGATAGAGTAAAGTACCGTGAGGGAATGTTGAAAAGAGGTTGTATAAAAACTAGTGAAATAGATCCTGAAACTCTGATTCTATAAGTTCTAGTAGCATAAATATATGTTACTGGGTACCTCCTGCATAATGGGTCAGCAAGTTGATAAGAAGAGCAAGAATTTAATCCTAATTAAAAAGTAATATAATAGTTCTTTTTATCAGACCCGAAACCAAGTGATCTTTACATGATCAAGTAGTTAGACTGAACCGTTGTATGTTGCAATATACTCGGATGAATTGTGTAAAGGGGTTTTAAGTAGCCCTATATAATCGTAAGATTATAATAAAAACTAGCTATAACGGTGAAGCCTAAGGATAAAATCTATGGTAATACCGTGGGAAGTAAATAAAAAAAATTTTTACCCCGTAACGACTGACCCGTAAAGGAGAAACTTAAAAATTAATGATTTTTTTGTTACACGCTAGCACTTTATATAAAAATTATAAGTTAATGGTATTAATTGAGGCATAAATAAAAAATTATTTAACTTATAATAACAAAAAATGAAAAACAATATAAATTTTAATAATCATTATCTATCAGGTTTTACTCAAGCTGATGGATGTTTTAATATTTCAATAGAATTCAATAAAAAATTAAAATTAGGTGTAAGAGTTAAGCCTAAAATTATTTTATCTCAGCATAAAAACTATAAAGAATTTTTTGAATTAATAAAAAAATTTTTTGGTGTAGGTTTTATAAAAATTAATAGGAATGAAATACAATATATAGTAAACTCTGTTACTGATATAAAACAAATATTTATACCATATTTTGATCAATATCCTTTAAGATCTAAAAAATTAGAATCATATTTAATATTTAAAGAAATAATATTAATGATGGATAAAAAAGAACATTTAACTCTTGAAGGTTTAATAAAAATAATAAATATAAGTTATAATATGAATACAGTCAGTAATAGAGATGAAAATAAAAAAAGAAAATTATTTTCAATGTTTGGGATTAAAGAGAATAAATCTATTAATCTTACTTTTAAAAATATTATAAATTTTATAGATATAAAATTTATAATTGGTTTAATTGATGGAGATGGTTCTTTTTTTATTAGTTTTGGAAATAAAATAAAACCTGGTTTTAATATTACTCAAGATATAGCTAATAAGAGTCTCTTATTGGAATTGAAGGAATATTTTAATTGTGGAAGTGTTATAGAATTAAAAAGTTCTAAAGCATGTAGATTTCAAATACAAAGTTTAAATGATATAAATAATAAATTAATACCTTTATTAGAAAAAGAAACTTTTTATATTAAAAATAATAATTTTAAAATATTTAAAGAAGTCTGTTTTTTATTAAAAAGTCCTTTGACTTTTGAAATAAAAAAACATATTATAGAATTATCTTATAATATGAATAATAAAGGTAAATTTAGAAAATTAAATAAAAATGATTATATAAAAATGTTTTTAGATTTACCTTTTGATAAGTAAATCATATAAAGTTGAAGATATAGTCTAAACATATATGAAAATATATGTATATTTGGAAAGGCCAATCTAACTTGGAGATAGCTGGTTTTCCACGAAAACTATTTTAGTAGTACATTTTATATAATTTTACTCACTTTTGCTATTGATTTCATACTAATAGTTTAATTGGGGGAGTTTAGTTACTTTTATCATTGGAATCTAATCATAAAAGAAGAGTAAAAGATTAAATAAAATAGTCAGACATATTGTGCTAAGATAATATGTCTAATGGGAAATAGCCCATCACCTTATATAAGGTCCCTAATTAATGACTAAGTGAAATAAAGAGAGTATCGTTTCTTATTCAATCCTTTAGTGGGCTTGGAGGCAGCCAACTTATAGTGAAAGCGTAATAGCTCAAGGAGATCCAAAAGGAGGAACGAAGCATCAAAAATATAAGGGTCTAAGTCATTAACCGAGAATAGGTTGAAAAAGGTAGTGGAACATTCAGTAAATGTAAAAAAAGTATAGTACTTAGAAAAAAAATATCTGAATAGATAATGCTGACATGAGTAGCAAAATGAAATGTAGCTTTAAGCATAAAAATCATTTCCGCCGAAAAAAAAAGGTCGCAAGTATAATGTTGAACAATACTTGGTAAAACGGTCTCTAAGATAAGTAAGTAATCTATTGATGAGTACATATAAAAAAAAAATTCTTTAATAATAATTAAATTTCTAATGGATATTTAAAGTAAATTAAAGCTGGAAAAATATTATATGAAACCGTACTAAATCCGACACTGGTTTTTTAGTAGAATATACTAAGGCGTTTGAGATAATCATCTTGAAGGAACTCGGCAAAATAACCCTGTAACTTTGGGATAAAGGGACGATAAATTATATAATTTATCGGGCACAGAATAGAAGAGAACAACTGTTTACTAAAAACATAGGACTTTGCAGAGATAATACTTTCTAAGTATAAAGTCTGACACCTGCCCGGTGCTAGCTAGCTAAAAAGAAGAGTTATAATAAAATATATTTATTAAAAACGCTCTTTTTATAACCTCTAGTAAACGGCGGTCCTAACTATGAGGATCCTAAGGTAGCAAAATCCATTGTCATCTAATTAGTGACCTGCATGAATGGTGTAATGATTCTCTTACTGTCTCCAAGATGAACTCAGTGAAATTACAATATCCGTGCAGATGCGGGTTACCATTAGTTAGACGGGAAGACCCTTTGAAGCTTTACTATTAATAAATATAAAAATTAAATATATAATTATAAGGCAATCTATCTAGATAAAAATTTTTAAACCTTTTTTTATTATTTATTTTCATTAATCATTTATAATGATTGGAATTATTTATGAGATAGTTTATCTGGGATGGAATCCTCATAAATAGTAACTGAGGAGTTCTAAGCTCAATTACTCTTAGAAGGGGAATCTATGCTTTATTATATAAGCTATAAAATATAATGGTTAAAATTGAGTTAATGGGAAGGACTACAATCCAACCCTTGACATAAGTCGGACATAGTGATCCGGTGATCTCAGTATGGAATGGTCATCGCATAACGAATAAAAGCTACTCTAGGGATAACAGGCTGATGAGTCCTGAAAGATCACATCGGCGGACTCGTTTGGCACCTCGATGTCGACTCATCTTATCCTCGTTGGGCAGCACCAGCGAAGGGTTTGGCTGTTCGCCAAGTAAAAAGGT
>JANBSE010000013.1:0-33742 GCA_027578475.1 Coemansia sp. RSA 2607
AATAAAAAGAGAAGAAGTGCAGTATCCCAAGGGTACTGCACGGACTCTCGTAAATAAAGGACTGCAGTCCTTGATTTACTTGAGCTAATCTATATAAATAGTAATCTAGATTACTGATTATGTAGATTTTGCATGTACTCCTAGCCCAGCTTGCCCGCACGTTAAGTAGCGGGTCTTGAAGGGGGCAGAAAAAAACTGTAAAGCCACTGCGCCCAACGTGAGCGAGGTGCTGCTGTGTGTATATAAATAAGAGCCGTTGCTTCCTGCTGCCAGCCTAGCCAGGAGGTAAGCGATGACAGCTCCACACCGGCGAGATAGGCTTGAGTGCCACAGGTGTGACGGATATCATGTGACGCATATGTCTTTGTGACAGTCTCAGGTACCGCGCAGTGCTTGATTAAGACATGTCGTAGTGCGAAGGAGAGTTTTGTAGACAACGTCGAGCCTGGTAAGTCTTTCCACATCTGGATTTGCTTATCCAAGAAGGCCTGCGTCAAATATGGCTGTATGAGTGGCATGGCGGGGCAATTGATAAGAGGTAAAGTTCGACCAGTGTTCTCAATGTGTCGCAGCCGTTTACCGTCGATAGTGATCTTCCAGCCATTCGACTTCCTCTCTATGTCTCCCGGTTGAATGTTCATCAGCGTATCTGCATGTACACCCAGCAATAAGCCAAGCACTACAGCAAAGGTACATGTATCTGGTGCTGCTTCGCCGTTTCTAGCCAGTTGCCAAATTGGCTCGAGCAGATCCAAATCGAACCCTTGATCCTTGACGACATACTTCGGGTGCTTCTGTTTCCACTGTATGCGATAGCTTTTGACCACCCGGTCGAAATGTAGAGTGTCCCAGTGTCCTGGGAAGAGGATACCATCGATTAGGCGGACAGATGCGAGTTGACTGACGAATGTGGCCAGCTTATGATCTTTTTCCTTACAGCCGCTTGCATAAATAGAGATAATATCCGGTGAAACAGGGTGTGGTGCTCTCTGTGCCCACTTGTCCCGAACAATGCGCAAGTAATGCCAGTACCATAGGGCATATGAATCCCAGGTACTATTAGCGAGCGACATCTCCCACAGAGACGTGTCGATCTCTGGACAACCTTGCGTCCACAGCCTGACTACTTGGGCTTTAAACTGGCGAGTAAAGCCGGCGCCACGACCTGACAAATCAAGACGGGCCACCCAGGCGTCATGGTCGGACACCAAATCCCAGTCGTAGGATTGATATGCCCTGCCCAATTGGTCTCGACCGCTATCCAATCGACCAGCATTTCCCGGAGAAGTGGCCACCACACTTGGCCTGGCCAATGCGGCAATACCACGATTGCTTGTGCCTTCTCCTCGTATATCTTCCAGAGCACTCGGCCGATCAAGTTGATTGGTGGATTCAGCCAGTAATGCTGATGCGTCCAAGTCAATGAGAAGGCGTCCTTGATCGGTTCCCCAGAAGCTAGCTGATCGTTCATCGTCGAACGGAAGAGGTCCGCCTGGCATGTGCCCCAGCGAGCTTGTGCACGAATGAAATATTGTGGATCCAACATCCACTCGCCCTGTGCTGACGGCCTCGATAGCCAGTCTGCCATCACGTTGTCCTTCCCTGCGATATGTCGCGCGTTGTTGAATACCTGGATGTTGTATCGCTCGGTTAGCTGCCAAATTTGCCGCACTATAGCGTGAAGTTGAGGGCTGCGACTGCGGCACTTGTTCAAGGCGCTGACTACCACTGTAGCGTCGGTCCACACGCGAACCCGTGAGTTAGCTAGATCCTTGGCGAAGGTCTGTAGGCCGTTCCGCATGGCTTTCAGTTCGAGAGCTGTGATATGCTCTTGACTCTTCTGACCCTTCACCCAGTTGCCGTGAGCGTATCTGCGCGGCATCTCCAGCCAAGCTCCCCAAGCCTTGTGGGACGCGTCCGTTGTCAGCTGTCGAGTTATCGTCTTCACTAGTATAGGTGCTGTCACTGGCAGTAATAAGCGTTGTTCTAGGTAAGTGAGATCGCGTAATGCAGCGTTGGATAAGCGCATGTCGCCGCTCCAGTTCTTGATCCAGCCCATGCTGGCGTAGGGCGATTGCAGCCACATTCGCACCTGGGGGAAGGCGAGACGCGTCGCCATTAGTTTGCCCAAAGCCTGTGCGAGTTGATGCGCCGCGACCCATCACCTGTGCGATCTAGCGTAGCGCAAGACATTGCGAACATAAGTTCGTGTCTGTTCTTGCGCCTGGGTCTGTAAGCCTATGTGTCCCTCGGCTAAGTTCAGACTGTACCCCAGGTGGTCGATTGACTGGGTCGGAGTCCATGTGCTTTTAGTGGGATGAGGCGTCAAACCGAGCCGGCCGATAAGTGCTTTTATCTTCTTAGCTGTCTTTTGTTTTTTGCGACCTCGTAATAATAATAAATAAGGGAATGGGTAAAAAAACAGCAATTTGAGTATTTTTACAGCAAAAAAACCGGTTTTGTTAAAAAACGGATTTTCAAAATGATCGCTGCTAATAAAATGACATTTTTACCCCCCTGCCTCACCCCCCCTTTGCAATTGCTGTGATCTTGATCACGGTTTTCGCTTGAGATGGGCGAGCCAAGTCAATCGGTGGAGCTGGATACTCATCCAGCTCAATCAAAAAAGGGGAAGTCTATCTAGCGTAAAATTTCTGCCCTCTCATTGGATCATCAAAATCAGGTGATATCCCTTAACTGTTTTTATCATTTAGGTACTTTGAGCAGATATGTACAACAGCAACTTTACTCGCACATACGCCAAACTCTTTCTACACTTTGTTTTTAGTGTTTATTTTTGTATCTCTTTTAAAATAGACTATTAACAATTTTTTTTATAAATTCGACGTTGCATTTGTCAATTCGCTGAATTTCTGTTGCACATTTGCCACAAAATATGCGCTCTTAAAGCTTTGACCCTTACAAACTGCAACACTCGTTGACAAGTGCAGCCCTTCTCTAATCCCTTCTAACCCTTAGCAAGTGCAGCATTCTTCTAACCCCTCCATTAATCGGTAAGCCGAGCATCTTTCTAACCCGACTATTAGTCGGGAAGCGCAGTGCTCGTCTAACCTCTAGAAATATACTGCGGGTGGCAAGTGTACTTATTCGATCTTGTAATTCAGCGGCGACAGTAACAGTGTTTCTGTGATCGTGCCACATGTTGGCAAGAAAACATCCTTCTATCTCATTGGATTTTACTGGCCCTTGTGGCAATATGGTTATTATTTCAACAATAACTTTTCACTAGCACCAGTAACTTGTATGTTTGATCAAACCGTAATACTTTATTTAAAATATAATAACAAAATGCAACGAATTAATATATAAAAATGTGAGAGTACTATTTTCAGCGTTAACCTGCCAAGGGGTTAGAAGGGCACTGCGCTTGGCAACTGGCAGTTGGGTTAGCAGGGCGCTGTGCTGCTCGGGGTTAGAAGGGGTTTGAAGGGTACTTAATGGTTGTTTGGCGCAGAGAATTAATTGCGTTTAAAAATGGTTTTCCATTTGCGGTTGCAAAAAGTCTGCCTGTATTATAAAAACTCTTTGATTTTATTGACAATAAATGAAGTAATAAATTGTTTTTAATTGTTTTTAAATTTATTTATAAGGAAAAAATAAAATTTAAGTGAGGAACGAGGCGGACGTTCATATGAGAGAAGCAGCCGTCATACATTGGCGCACAAAATGCACTAGCGATTAAGAAAGTTAGAGGTAATCACCTGATTTTTTGCTTGAGCCGGATGAGTATCTAGCTCTACTGACTCGCTCGGATCGCCCATCTCAAGCAAAAAACACTAATCAAGATTACAGCTTAGAAGAGAAGGGGGTGAAGGAGGAGGGTAAAAATGCGATTATTTAAGCGGCGATCATTTTGAAAACCAGTTTTTCGACAAAACCGGTTTTTTTACTGTAAAAATACTCAAATTGCTGTTTTTTTACCCATTCCCATAAATAATCGTCCAGATATACGATTAGGCGATGTCCTTGCCGATGGAGGTAAGTGGCAAGCAGTGCCATACAGCGGATGAAAAAATAAGGAGAGAGCGACCAGCCAAAAGGCAAAACATTGTACTCATAGACTTGGCCTAAAATGCGAGTTTGAAAATAGCGGCGATCTGATTCCCGAATAGCGACGGCATGATAGCCATCCTTCAAGTCCCAAGATATTGCTGTGTCGCCGGGTTGAAATAATAGTTGTAAATCCTCAAGGTGGTCGTACTTCATAGGGCATTCTTCACACTCTTTGTTAAGTGACCGTAGATCGAGTAGAAGCCGGAATTCGGCAGGTTTTCGCGGAATAATAAAGCTATTAGAAATATATTTGTGAGAATACTTTGCAGGATGAATTGCCCCACTATCGAGCATTCTCTGAGTCTCAGAGGCAAGCCAAGTCCGTTCTGCTTCATCTTTGCAATGGTATTGGCCTTCGTCAAACGGCTTGGGAGGCTGATCGTTCCGTGGAATCGAGACGCCATGGGCGATCATGCCGCAGATAGAAGGAGGGGCTCCAATACGTTTCCACTGTGTTAGGGATTTGCGGACACGGACATGGTGTGGTAAATCGGATGGTAGAGTGGAAGGCATTACTGCTTTCCAGCCACGGCATTGGTGTTGCTAGCGGGTTTGCTCTCTTGTGGTTTGGTAGTACGATTTGCCAACGCTTGGGCACGGGAACGCATCTGCTCTGAGTGATACTGCAGCAAACGGGAGCGAGAGTGGGGGGTAATGGCACCTGCCACACTCCCAACCGTTCCACGCGAAATGTAATTGCTGGCTTCGACTCCCTCCAACTTGCGCACACGGAATCTATCCATACGCAACCAAAGGATGTGGGCATTGCCTGTAAGGAAATCAAGTAGGGCCAGACAGTAGCCCTCGATATTAGGCTCTCCTCGCTGTAGGCGTCGTTGGTAGGCACCGACAAACATGGTAAGCATCATGCAGTGCATGATGTACTCTGTGTTCGCCTCCGCCGACTCACCGCAATACATATCACAGTAACCAGCGGGTATGACCATGTCGGGCGTCATATACAGTAGCAACAAAAAGTGTATCAATGTTTTTTACTTTTGACTTTGAAGAGTGATATCACCATAAGTTGACTAGATAAAACCAAGATGTTATTTTTATATGAAAGCCCTATTGTGATAATACGTGTTGCAAATAGAATCTCATGATTAGCTCTACTCTATACAAAGTTATGGGCATTTGAAACTGACCTCTACATTGATACACTTTTTTACTGCTCATTAAAATTATTATTATTTGTTTCTTTAATTGGATCACCTTTAGTAAAGATGGCCCCCACTTCACGTGATTGTTTTTAAAAGTTATGGGTGTTAAAAAATATAAATCCCTTCTGACCCCTGGCTCTAACCAAGTGTCATCTTGCTAAATATTTTTCTAAAAATTATACGTGATAAATAATTAAATTACTTTTATTATAATTTTGTAAACTAAACGTTAAATTTAAACATGTTTTGTTGTTTTTATGAATAAAAGTTTAAAAAGAATTACATGGTTTTCCTGCGTTTTGACAAATCCCGAGAAAGTCAGTAAGATGGTTATGTGTTTTTCTTTGTCCATAATGGTTTAAACATATCAAATAGTTGTGTAAACACGTTTTTCAACTAAAAAGTTTGCAAAGTAAAAATTGTATTAAAGAATAAGAAGACAAACAGTTTAAAAGGCGCGAATATGTCAATAAAATAATCACGCTTTCTCACCCCATAAGCTTGTACAAAACGTCACGTGAAGTGCGGGCCATCTTTACTAAAGGTAAATCCTTTAATTTTTCAGCTAACCAATCTTTAAATAGCATAACCAAATTAACTTAATTACATAATTTGCTTGTTACTTGACTTATTTTACAATTTTTTGATTTTTTATACCTGTCATAAAAATTATTAGCAATATTAGTAAAAACAGAGCCTTCCAGCTCATAAGGAGTGACAATAGCTACAGAAAATTGTTGGCAACCTTGTCAAAAACATTGCTACAGCGTAGTTGATAGTTACTAGACTACATACAGAGCATTGTATTGCAAAATCTGGCAATCACTCAGAGCTAATTTAGTTAGACTGGCTTTGGTGTGATCACCTTTAAATGCATAGAGATGAGGACACTGCAGTATATGTTGCCAAATTGCTCATGTTAAAGCTAAAAATGTGTGTAAACGTTGCAATAATACTTAACATATAGTATGCAAAGAAATAGTGTTTAAACCTTAGGCTAAAATAACAACATTTTTTTTCAAAGTATTCAAGGGATTTTTTGATTAAACAAATGTCAACAAAGACAAAATTCTAGACAGCTTGAAAAGTGTTTAATTGTCTTACAATATTAAAATTAGTCTATTAAGTTTGTTTAAGCATTTTTACAGCCAGAAAAAAAATTGTGAGAAAAGTCAACAGTGTTGTGTTAGAAAAACAGTCATAAATGGTTATAAAAGCATCAAACTTTGGTGTTGCATCACAGTTAGAGAAGTTAATTAAATTTTATAAATCAAAAACCCAAACTACCAGATTAACTTTATGAACAAAATGCAATGTATTCTTAATTATTGATTAACTGATTATAGAATTACAATTGATTAAATGGTAATCTACTAAAATACTGACACCAATCATGATACTATATCTAAATATTTATGACAACTTAAAAAACTAATAAATACTGTAGTGTAACCTATACAGTTGCAGCATTTGACTACTATAAATACTTTGTGGGTAGAGCTTAAGAATCAGTGGTAATGGTATCATTGCTTGCTACCCAATAGCTTGATTGAATGCTGGTAATCTATTGCTGAAATCTAATTGAAATAATAAAACAAGATGATATAAGTAAACAAAAATAGGGTCTAATTGTTACAATTTATTTTTTGTTTGACTTGGCCTTAGTTTTGGTTTTCAATAAATTATTATTTTATTTTATAATAGCAGGAAAAAAAGTGTATCAATGCAGAGATCAGTTTCAAAGACCCATAACTTTGTATAGAGTAGAGCTAAACACGTGATTCTATTTACAACGTGTACTATCACAATAGGGCGATCATATAAAAATAGCATCTTGATTATAACTTGCTTAATTATGGAGATAGTACTTTTCAAAGTTAAAAGTAAAAAACATCGATACACTTTTTGTTGCCACTGTATATTGACTAAAAAAGTAAAGTTACAATCACATTTAAAATATATTAAAAACGTTGTAAAGAATTAATTATATAAATATTAAACTTGTAAACAATTTGATAAAGATAAACCACCAACTTATTAGATTATATGCAAGCCCTGCAATAACTATAAAAAATAAACTATTAAAATGTTTTAATAAAAAAAATATCCAATATAATACAATTTGCTGTGTTGCATCAACTATTGTATATTCTTTGTAATAATAAAGTAACGTAATTATATTTTTATATTAGTACTTTTTTAAATAATAAAAAGGTATACATATTCCCCAAGATTATTATCCACTTGTTTATATGCTTACAGCTGGTTGCTTAAATGATATTTAGGCAAACTAATTAAAATTGGCATTTGCAAGCTTAACATTGAGAAGAGGTTTACACACTTTGATTAGAAAAAGCAAATATAAACATAGTTGTTAAACGATTATATTTATTTAAATTATTAAAATGAAAAGTAGCTGAAATTGATATATTTTTTTAAAAGATTAGAAATATTATATTTAAATAAAAGTACCTAGTCAATTTAAAAATATCTGTAGGCTGTTAAGCCAACGACACCAGAATCACAGGATCAAGATCTGTCAATCACAATAAGCCCTTATCAGACGCGGGCGTGCTCAAAAGAAAAGATGGTTTCTTTAGTTATACTTTGGACTAGATTAGTCATTTATTGATATAGAAACTCGACAGTCAAATTTTAGAATCCTTTTTTAATACATTTTCACTGTGTTCAATTATTTTCAATATACTATTATATGCCATTCCACATTGAAGGTAATATTCATTATTTACATTTTCTAATATTGTTATAGCGTTTAGAATATTTTTTAAAGGGATATCAGCTGCTACCATTATCTTTAATAAATGAATAGGTGAATAACTTTTTTCAAGAAGTCTTAACATGGTATCACATGTAAGCATGCATTGTTGGATATAATCATACAATATATTATTTTTCTCTTTAATTAAATCTTGGCAGTTACTCAAAATATAATTTATGTTAGACATAGCAAAATTGTTATTATCATCATTAATATTATCAGTAGTATTACTATTTTTAGAAATTATATAATTAGATATTATATATGCAATATCATTACTAACTGAATTTTTTGTAATTCTTGTAAATAAATTATTAACAAATAAATCGCTTACAAATTCGTCACTAATACCATGCTCTATTAGCATATGCGATATGTCTAATATTTTATTAAAACAATCTAATTGGTTCACAAAATCAAAATTATTTTGTACTTGATTAAATTTAAAAAAAGTCAAAATAGAACTACAGTCCATCTCAACAAAGTGCATGACAATAAAAATTGACGGTAGATAGTCTTCAATTTTTTCATCCATAAATAGAAATCTATTGATAACTGTTTCAAAATCTTCGC
Organism: Coemansia sp. RSA 2607; assembly: GCA_027578475.1. NCBI lineage: Eukaryota > Fungi > Kickxellomycota > Kickxellomycetes > Kickxellales > Kickxellaceae > Coemansia > Coemansia sp. RSA 2607. The sequence goes on from JANBSE010000013.1 coordinate 8,590, forward strand.
AAGTTACATAGCTATTAACAATTTTAACATATTTATCAAATCCATTATTATTTAGATTAAACATATCCATTCTTTATATATTCAGTTAAGACTGTATTAGTTAATATCAAATTATTAGTTATATAGCAATATTTAAAAATGGTATAAATACAAGAATATACTGTTGTTTTTATACTGCAATTTTATTTTAAACAAACTGAATATTATAAAAAAATTCTGGCCTGCAAATTTGTACTTACAAATATAATAGCAATAATTATTCTTTTTAAAAAGGTTTTCTTATAAAAATCGATTTTTAATATATTCTAAATTAAATGTATTTTTTTAAAAAAGGTTTTCTTATAAAAACCGTATTTTAAAATATTTTAAATTAAATGTTTTTATATTTAAAAAAAATTTCTTTTACATTGTAATAATTTTACTAAACAATTTATATATTCTTTAATATAGATTGTTTAAAAGACAAAAAAATATATTTTAATATTCATTTCCCTTAAATTAATTTGCTTTTTATAAAAAAACCATATCTCAAATGTTAGGTATTTTAATTGCTTTTATTGGTTTTGTTTGCTTTGTCGCTTTAAAATTTTTAATATTCTTTTTATAAATTTTTATTGGTTTCATTGCATTTTTTGCTTTATTAGCATTTTTTAAAAAATTTGTAGTTAAACATTGAGTTTTATAAAAAGCAAAATTGTTTTGTTAAATTGAGTAGATATTTTATAAAATAGATAATTATTAAAATTATGTATGTATAATAATAAATTTGTTGAAAAAGGAAATTTACGTAATTAAATTCAAAGATTATTTACTCTGGTATTAGTGTTTAGTAATTATTATTTTTTAAAATATTTTTTTTGTTGCAAGTACTAAAACTAATGCATTAAGTGACAGGAAAAGTGTATTTATGATTAGGCTGATTAAAAAATTTAAAAAAGTATTTTTGCACTAAAAAGTGTATTTAAAATTTTTTTAATTAGGCTAAGAATTAAATGCAGAGTAATCATTAAAAAATTAGTGTAAGTTGTAGCTTGACTGGTTATTGTTTTTTAAATAAATTTTTTTAATCAAATACAGTGGCAAGAAAAAGTGTTACTATGTTTTTGACTTTTGACTTTGAGGAGTAATATCTCAGCAAGTAGTTAAGTTAATAAGAGGTAACTTCTTTTATTTGATAGTTCCAATGTGGTAGTTTATGTTGCAAAAAAATCAAGTGTTTAGTTTAATTAACTAAAAAGTATTAGGCATATAAAAATAATGTGAGCATAGATACACCTTTTTCTGCTACTCAAAAAAAAATTTGTTTCTCACATAAATTATCAGGATCATATCTAATTAACATAATATTAATATATAAGCCTAGATATTCTGCATGTATTATTATTTATTTTTTCTATTATAACTTATTTATCTAATCATGGGCTTGACATAAAACTGAAATAAGAATAGTATCTTTTAGCAATACAACAGAGTCAGTAGCTCCAAAAATAGCATTGCAAAACCTAACCAAAGTATAGCTACAGAATATTATGTTAATATCTAATTGGTTTTAAAAATTTTGTTGCAAAACTAGGCTACCAACCAAAGCATATTGTGTGGGGTAGGCTAACTTGCAATCATATTTTAATATCTGTAAAAATGATAACAACAGCGAATGTTGCTAAAATTCTTATAAAGTAGCTTTTTGTGTAAGTGGATCATGACATGGTACATAATGGTTTATATGCAAAGGAATATTGTTTAAACGTCAGGCTAAAGAAACATTATCTTTCTTTAAAATGAGTGGAAATATTTTGACTAAGCATATGTCAACAGAAATGGACTCTAGTCAGCTGCAAACATTTTTCTGTTTTGATAAAAGTATAATTGATTAATCTTTATAATATAGCCACTAATACAGAGGAAACATGATGCCATAATAGATTAGTTTAGTCATGCTATCAAAACAGTTGGCTGACGAGCCAACAATGCCTGAATCACGGTATGAAGATCAGTTTATAGCATAAAGCTCTTATCAGATGCGGGTGCGGTTATAAGTATAAAAAATTTATCTGGTTATATTTTAGACTAGATTACACATTTATTGATACACAGGGCTTGCCAAAGTATTCTTAAGTTGGATTGTCTTACTAGGCAACAACCTTTGTTATTAATGCTTAATGAACACAAAATTATGAAAGTCTGATTATACTAAATATAAATTGGTATCTTTGCTTGCATTATAGGTGATAATTTATACTTGTTAAAAAATAATTTTATTGATATTAACAATTCAATCACTACAATATTGAAATAGAAAAAATTAACTCGACAATTTTCTTCTTAAAGTAAGTCAAAAGGTATCCATTAAAAACTCGTTAAACTAGAAAAATAAGTAACATTTATGCCGATCTTTATGTTGAGGTATTTTATAATTAAACTTACAAATACAGAAACGGCACTATGCTACATAAGGTTGAGACTAAATTTAGGCATCCATTCTATAAAAAATAGTGATCTTTAGACTGCTACCATAAATCAGCAGTTTATGTAAAGTTTACCAACTAATGCTTAAATGATAGCCAGTATGTACCACTGTCGGGTGACAACAAATACAATTTTTTTAAACAAACGCTCTAACTACAGTATGCATCAATGTAGTTGGTGACCCCATTAGTTCGCAATCGGGATCTGATAAAAATGCATTTTTTTACCAAGTATTTAATTCAAATGTTGAGCTAAACATTAAAAAAATTAAAAAGAATTAGTACATATGTTTTGCTTTGCCGTGTTAAAATATTACAATATTTAATTAGTAAATATTGTCGTTAGCATGCAATGTTTGTTAATTTTAATTCAATAAAGAATCTCAATAAATTTCTTAATAAATTCTTTTGAACATAGTGATTTTAACGCATGCTTTCTAGTATAGATTAATAAGTAAAGTGTTCTTTTACAATTAAAAAACATGTTTTAATATTGTTTTATTTGATGATAATTAAACGTTTTTGGAAAGCCCTGTACTAGCATTTTTACTTTCTAGTTTATACAATAAAAAAATGCAATTATTAATTTTAAAAATTCATTGTCTAAAAAATATTAAAAAAAGACATAATACCTTTTTGAATTTGTTGATATATATTAAACGCTTTTTTACTTTTTTATTAAAAGACGCAAACAATAAAATTTTATTGTAGAATACGTTTGTAAATTTGTTAAAAAAATTAATATTGTTAAACAATACATATTAAAAAGGTTTATTGTTCAAAAGATACTACAAATAAAAAAAATTAATTTGTGTTCTTGTTTTAAATAAATTAATATTAATTTTATATTATATAAAACTTGGATTTTTTTAAAAGCAAATATTTAAATAAAATAAGTAAAAAAGAAACTTTGTAGTTATTTTATTAAAAACTAAATTAATATATGCAACATTATCTTGTAAAAAGAATGTTTAAAACATTTTGAAAAACATCTCTTTTATACATTTTTATTTAAAATTTACAAGCTTTAAATGCATCTTTTGCATTTCTATTGTGTTTTTTGCTTTAACCATTACACATACAGTGGCAGGAAAAAGTGTATCAATGTTTTTGACTTTTGACTTTGAGGAGTAATATCTTAGCAAGTAATCAAGTTAGTAAAAAGTGACTATTTTTTTGAAAGCCCTATTGTGATAATACAATTTACAAATAGAAACACGTGTTAAGTCTAACTTGCAAAAAAGTTATGGTCATTTAAAAACGACGTGAGCATTGATACACTTTTTCCTGCTCTCTAGAAAAAATTGTTTCTTTAATTAAATAAACATGCAGAAGTCTAATAAACAAATTTTTATATTATAGCCCTCAATACTATGCTTGTATCACTATATATTTATTGCACTTTTATCTATTTATCTAATCACATACCTGACATAAAAGTAAAATAAAAAATTGCATCTTTTAGCCATGCTGCAGTGGTGGTAGCTCCTGAAAAATCATAAGAAAACTAAACCCAACTATAACTATAGTGTATTATGTTGATATCTGATTGTTTTCCAAACACTTTATTGCAAAACTAAGCTACCAAACAAAGGTTATTGTGTGGGGTAGGCTAACTTGCAATCATATTTTAATAGCTGGAAAAATAAAAACAACAGCAAATGTTGCCAATTTGCTTGAAAAGTAGCTTTTCACGTGTGTAGATCTTTTTATAAGACACAATGTCTTATATGCAAAGAATTGGTGTTTTAATCTAAGAATAAAGAAGCATCAGTCTTTTCCAATTAATATGTGTGAGCATTTTAACTAAACAAATGTCAATAAAGAATGAACTCTAGTCAACTTGAAACATGTTTTGTGGTTATAACATAATAATATCAATCTGTTTGGTATAAATATACTAATTTACAGCTGGAAAAATGTTGTTGTGAAAACATAATAGTGCCTTGTTCAAAAAACAGACAAGTTTAAAGATAAAATCATTAAACTTTAAAGCTACATCACTGTTGAGAAAAATAATTAAATTAACTAAATCAAAAACACACATGACCAGCATCACCGGATGAACAATCTCTAATGTGATCTTAATTTTTAATTAACTGATTATAAAATTAGAATTGATTAAATGTTGATTTTCAGAATTGTAACAACAAGCATAGCACAAAATTACTTCTGGAATAGCAAACTGAGCAGTCATTTAAGATTGGAAGATAGCCTGTGCAGTTGCTAAAATTAAAAATTACTAATGACATGTGAGTTATGGTCAAGAATTTCTGTTAGTGCTATGATATGTGACTGCCTATTGGTGTGAATAAACACTGGGTAAGAAATGTGGCAACATAATAAACAATTGCCAAGAATAATTGTCAAATAGTAACAGGCAATAGGCCTGATTGTTAAACACAAATTAGTTGTAACAAAGGGCTTTTAATTTAGGATGAAATATTTTAAATTTATTAAATTTATTATTTTTAAAACAGCAGGAAAAAGTGTATCAATGCTCACAACATTTTCAAATGCCCATAACTTTCTAGTCAATTAAGCTAAGCACGTGATTCTATTTGCAAATTGTTCTATTACAATAGGACTTTCAAATAAAATTAGCCACCTTTTATCAACTTGACCACTTGCTGAGATAATACTCTTCAAAGTCAAAAGTCAAAAACATTGATACACTTTTTCCTGCCACTGTATTATCCAAACTTTGATATAGAAACCTTCAAAAAACCTCTGATGCTAACTGTCATTTAAATAGTCATTGGTACTTCTGATGGCATCACTATTCATTGATATGAGACTATAGAAACTCGAAGTCTGATCATGCAGGTAAACATATGCTATGATACATGAGCAGTGACTGATCAGACTCATGAACAGGATCAAGGTGCAACATATCATGTCATTGATAAAACAATTTTAGCAGTTTTTTGCAGAGTTTGTCGTGGAATAAGCCCTAGTTTATGCTTAGATGAATAGGAAGATATATTACTTAAACAATGTAAAGAAGTAAAAGACAAGGCAAAACTCTTGCTGTTTGTCATGTGGGGGCAGTTTATACATCTTTATTTATTTCTGCTCTCTCTCCATTGTGCGACCTGTTCAGTGGATCACCCTGATCTAGTTGTTGATCTGAGGCACTCATGATAAGTTCAAACTAAATGTGTAAAAGTACCTCAAATGCAGACAGGTTAATTTTACTGAGTTTGACTGAATGTGCATGCAAGAGACCATTAGCAACCTTGGTGAGCACATTTGTGACAGTGAACAGAGAAAAACTTGTGATAATGCTGTATCTGCTACATTTTTAAGGCTAAAAAATTGGTAGCCATGGTAGACATACCTTAAGATACTTCTGCAAGTATAATGAAAAATGAATGCTACAACTCTTTTTCGAACATGTGCAGTCGCTTGTGATTTATCTGATCCAAGGAGCAGTGAAAATGACAGTACACGATTAATTCAATATTACGCGATTATTTTCCCTTTCTTGACCACACTTCCTTTTTAATTAAGCATTTAACACACTTTTTTATTGACAAAATGAGCAACGGACCACCGAACGGACCCCAAACGCCGCAGCGTTTTGCACCAGCACAGGCGACGCCAGGACTTTCACCTTACGGCGCGCGTCCAGGAGCACCAATCAGTCTGGCACCCGTGCAGCCGTCGCATGCGCGGCCAATGGGTCATTTCCGACCCAATCTGGGGCCAAATCAACAACAAATGTTCCACGCGCCGCGGGCACCCACGAACGCAGCGTACCCTCAGCAACTCACGCAGCAACAACAACTAATGCAGCAACAGCAGCAACAGCAAATGATGCAACAACAGCAGCAACAACAACAAATGCGTAACGTGCGACCCAACCCGACAATGTTCTCCGGCAACACTAATATCGCTGTAGCCGGGGTGGTGGCACAGCAACCACAGCCGCACCCAGCATTGATGGCGCGTAAGCGTAAGAGCAAGGCGGCGGAGGTCGGCGAGGAGAGTGATTCAGAGGAGGAAAGTGCGCAGGCACTGCACGTGGCTTTGGCGCGGTACCAGCAGAACCACAACTTGCTGGCCGAAGTGTTCATGGCGCTGCCGCTTAGCAGCGTGCGTGAGCCGCCGCATTACTACTCAACGGTGGACCGCGAGCAAGTGGCTGGGCGCGTGGCGCAGGCGGAAGCCGAGCTGCAGGCGTGTGAGCTGCAGCGGAATAAGACCGGCGGGCTTGGGTTGGAAGGTGGCGAGTTTGAGCAGTTGGTGGAGGAGATGCGGGAGGCTAAGGGCGAGCACGTGGAGGTGGTGAAGCGCAAGATGGAGGAGTTGTTGGGTGTCGCGTTTGTTGGCGACGCGTACCGTACGGTGGAGCGCGTGCGCGTGCAGGCGGTGGACGCTGTTGAGGGTGCAGTGTACGGGCAGCTGTGAGCCAAGGCTTTTGTCCGTGGTCGTGTGTGGACCATTCCCAACATTATCTTTTAATAGTATTTTCTAGCACCTGTGGTGATTCGTGTGATCGGTTCCCATAGGAAGTTCTATTTCAATTGAATCAACAAGCAAGTGTAAAGACAAAATAGCATATGCACTAGGATTATCCATCGTAGTTTTATTAACACATCCGCTTACCATGCTTCCGCCAAACACCGCCGTGCACAGCGACGTAATGCACAGCGTACTCCAGCACCTGCCGCACATGTCCGGGCGCATAGTCGACGACACACGGCACGAAAAAGTGCTAACATACATGCACCTCTTCCTCAGCACGCCCAACTCTCTCTCGCAGCTCCAAACCTGGAACGCACTGGCCATTCTCTCGCAGTGCCTGCAGCCGCCCTGCGACACGCGCGTGTCCTCCGTAGCCGTGCGGTTCCTAGCCGACGCCGTGGCGCACCCCGACGGCCATGTGCTCTGGACACTGTTGTTCGAGGACCACCCCGGTGTGGTGCAGTGGATCTGCTGTGCCGGGGACAGCGCTGATGCGCTGGAACGCCTGGCTGCGGTGTATTTCCTCCGGCGGGCGGTGGAACGCCATTGGGATGCGCGTGTGGAGGAGCTGTTGGCGCTGGCGGATGTCGCGCGCTTGGTGGTGCGCAGGGCGCTGGATCAGAGCCACTATGTGGCGCACGAGGCCGCACGGTTGCTCGCCGCGCTGTGTTGGCAGAAAGGCAGCGTGCAGGACGAGTGGATCACCGTGGCGTGTGGTATCGGCGTGCCGCTGCCCAGACTGCAGGTAGCTCGTGTGCTCCTGTCGCACGTGCGCCTGGAAGTACGCCGGGCTGCCGCTGCAAAGATGGTCTTGGGTGACGCGTTGGATCACGCGGATCGCGGGACGCGTGACTGCGCCATGGATGTACTCGAGGGCAACCTGCGTGTTACGCAGAACGTGGGGGAAGCCCTGGACGCTGTGGGTAAACTGCCCAGCCCGCACGTGCTGCGCGCGCTGGCGGCCGTCGTACGCGCCTGTCCGGATCACCCGGAGTGCCTGCGGATCGCACAGGCGTGCTCCCGTGTGCTCATAGACGACGAGGTGGCGTTTGATCCGGCGCCCGGCGTACACGTGTCCGGCAGGAGGCTGAACGTGGACGTGGCGCGTGTGATCGGTGCGTACGCTGAGCACGCATGGGACGCGTGTGTGGCTCAGGCGCTCACCGGTGCCTTGACTGAGAGACCCGTGGTGCGTGTTGCGCTGCTGCGCGCCGTGCTGCAGGCTGCACGCAGTATGCTGGTGCACGTACCTGCAGACGAAAGTGCCGGGCTGCTGCACGCCGTGGGTGCGCTGGTCGGTGACTTTGGAGTACCCGCCAGTGCCCTGCGCACCGTTCTGGATGCGTGCGCTAGGGCAATCGCTGGTGGTCGAGCGGACGCCGATTTTACTGCACTGGTTGTCGATGGCCTACGGCAGCGGTTGGCTGATGTTTCCTGGGAGGGCCGTGATCTGGCTGCAGAATTTGTCGGCACGTGTGTTGCCTCCGGCTCACGGCTTGCACGGCAGATGGCGATGCAGCTGGCGGAAGACCTTGTGGCAGCCGTAGACGATCCTGACGAGCACGTGCGCGCATCCGCTGCTGCCGCACTGGCCGCCATGGTGAATACCTGGGGTCTGGATGCGCTGCCTTCCGGCATTGCGGGCGCAAGGCTTTCCCAGCTGCTGCATGACCCTGAGGCCTTCGTACGCCGTGCTGCCGCCGATCTATTGTATGCGCTGGCGCAGGGCACAACTTCCGTGTGGCTCTCTTCGGTGGACAGCCTCTTGTTGCGTCGCTTGTCTCGTGATGAAGACTACGAGGTACGCGTACGCTGTGCGCGTGTTTTGGGCCTGCTCACTTGGCAGAAGCATTTCGAACCCAATTCTTGGGATGCGGATGATGACAAGATTGTAGGTGGGCTGGCGGTCGACACACTGTTGGTAGAGATGTGCGGCGATGAGTCGAGGTACGTCCGGCGTGTGTGTTTTGATCGTCTGGTAGCTATGCGTGATGCTTGTGAGCCTGCGAGTACTGCACAAGACGAAAAGGAAAAGAAGGAGGATAAGGAGATGAACGAAGGAAAGCGTGCAAAGACACTGGGTGCTGATGATCCCAAGGCTGCGTTTTGCCGTCGCTTGGCTGCTGTGGATTTTGTGCGCTTGGAGCAATCGCTGGATGTTGAGCATCTTTACAGCGAGGCCTTGGACGCCCCGGTTACGCGTGGCTTGATGGACGAGGATGACGATGTTAACTGCGGAAACAACATTCTTGAGTGCTACTAGATGCCCCTGTTGTCTTATGTCAACTAGTTTGCAGTGGGTGATGCCAAGCCACATGCTCCGGATTTCTAAATTCAGCCAGCCTGTTTTCTCCCTTGTTGAGCAAATAACGCCTGCCTGGGGTACCACCCGCTGTGCTCTATTGTCTATCGTATCGCGCATAATGAATACTGTCACACCCCACATACGCACCCAATGCCTCCTTTTTCTTTCCTGCTTTTTTCTCCATCTATCGCTTTTCCATATACTTTGCATATACACACTCCAAAATGTTTTTGTTTGACTCTCTTCCTTTGCTTGTTAAGCGCCAAATTATCAGCTACGCCGTCGACACTGCCCAGCGGCCCACAGGCTGGCACGTCCTGCTAACAATCAGTCACGAGTTACAAAACCTCGTTATCCCCTTTATATTTCGCATCATCATTTTCCACAAACCACATCGCCCCTACTGTGCCCTGTCAAAAACGCTGTGTATCACAAAGGGACTAAAAATACCACTCACACTTTTGCCCACAGTATCTCTGGCCAGATACGCCAACTCCACGGCTCACGCAAAAACCCTGCTTATAGATCTTGGTCACCCCAAAAAACTTTTACCCTACTATTGAGCGCCTGGAGAAGGACCTAGAATTTGGAAACCACTCCTGGACCGCTGTGCGCTCAATACACTTTTTCAACCAAAGTGACCCTCATACGCAAATTGGTCACACTTTTATTATCGACGACAAAGGGATGTCTACTGAACGATTTCTCAGTCTTAACAAACTTGCTCGCATGTTTCTCAAGTACATTCCCAATGTAGTTAATCTAACTTTTAACTCTCATTACGATTTCATTGAAAACTTTTGTTTCAGCTCCGCTTTAACCAGAATGTACCTGCATCAGCTGCGTTTTTGGAGAACGACATATTTTATTCATATTGCACCTACCGACTTTTACCTTAACCTGACCCACCTGTGTGTCACTTTCAGCCTCTCTTTACCCCTCGTTTTGCCAAAGTTGTGCCCACAAATCTTACGCTGCTTGGAAATTGCAGATCTGCCATCTAATTTCTCGTGGGATTGCTTTTTAACAAGTCAGGATGGCGTCTTGTGTTTCTCCAACCTGGAACGTCTTAGTCTTAAATTTTACATATTATATGGAAGCGACTTTTCCAGTCCAACTAACAGTAATATCGTCGCACTTGAAGAACAACCTCTGAGTGTCCATTTCCCGAAACTCGGTGTTCTTATTGTCAAAAACCAGAAACTCCTAGCTCCAAATCTGTTTCAAAATGTGACCTTGTCTAAAGCACTTCACTCAATCAATTTTAGCAACTCGTTGCACACACTAAACCAACTTTCTAATGAAATCAATGTAGATTCAATCAAAAGAATCTACCTCACTGTCAACTACAACGTGCCCCAAGACATTTTTTACCAGACCACAGACAAACATTTTGGACGTTCTACACCCTATGCACGCTCATACTTGGATACACGCAAGAGTTTGTTTAAGGTCAAACCAGAGCGTATTAACTGGAAGTCGCTTGACACCTTGTACATTCATAAAATACACTTTTTTCCCCTCACTGCCCTGATATCGCAAATGCCTTTATTGAGATATCTCGACATTAAAATGGTCACTCTTTTCCAAGTGGATAATACTTTCAACAACAATAACATCCGGCGCTTTATTTCCACTATGTCTCTTAACTGTTTAAGCAACAAACTGAAACATTTAATTATATTAGACATATTATCCACTTTCTCACTGTCCACCAAAGTGTTGTGCTTTCAGAATTTGGTCAAGCGTCTGCCTGCTCTCAAGGAATTCAAAGTTTCAGACGACTGCCTAGGTTTTCTGGTCAACATACCATGATCTTAGGATTACCACATTGCAGTCAGTTTGACATTCATAGCATCATTTATTTAATTAATATAACAAAGTTAAATATGTTAGATGAGTAAACATATATATATATATATATATATAACTAACTGAAGTCAACTCTGAATCCCAAGGAAAAGCTATATTGGTAAGTTTTATGTAAGACTATAGCAGTTTTCAAGTCTTTTTTCTAATGGATAATTGTAGTTGCAATTACCCAATTATCTGGGCTTGCTTAGTAAAAGTGCACAGATGTAAAAGAGACTGTGCCAGCTGCAGTACTTTACAAAATAACTTTCTTACTTCTTTATCAACCAAACCACTATCGCTACTTCTGGCTTTTTTTATTCTTCTATATTTTTATTATTTAATAAAAAACAAGTTTAAACCAGGTTTAACAGAGATATCCTGCTGGAACCTGCAGGCCGCCAGCTTGGTTTACACTTATATACAGTGGCAGCTAAAAGTGTATCAATGTTTTTGACTTTTGACTTTAAGGATTAATATCTCAGCAAGTATTCAAGTTAATAAGATGTGGCTAATTTTATTTGAAAGCCCTATTGTGTGAGTACAATAAGCAAATAGTATTACGTGCGTAACTTTACTAAATACAAAGTTAAGGGCATTTGAAAATCATCTATACATTGATACACTTTTTCCTGCTGTTTTAAAAATAATAATATTAATTAATTAAAATTATTTAATCATACATTCAATGCCCTTTGTTAAAACTAACTTGCGTGTAACAATTTAACCCAAGGCCTCTTATTATTTGACATTTTTTCTTGGTGATTGTGTATTATGTTTTCACATTTCTTACCCAGCGATTGTTCACACCAATAAGCAGTCACATATCATAGCACTACCAGAAATTCTTGACTGTAACTCATATGTCATTAGTAATTTTGAATTTTAGATACTTCGCAGGCTACCTCTCAATTTTAAATGACTGCACAGTTTGCCATTCCTGAAGTAATTTGGTGCTATACTTGATGTTACAATTCTTAAAATCAACATTAAATTAATTCAAATTTCATTATCAGTCAATTAAAAATTAAGATCACATTAGCTATTGTTCATCTGGTGATGCTGGTCATGTGTGTTTTTGTTTTAGTTAATTTAATCACTTCTCTCAACAGTGATGCAGCTTTAAAGTTTATCATTTTCCTCTTTAAACATGTCTGTTTTTCAAACATGGCACTATTTTGTTTTCACAGCATTATTTTTCAAGCTATAAATTAGTATATTTATACCAAACACATTGATATTAATATAATAAAACTATTAAACACATTTTCAGTTGACTAGAGTGCATTCCTTGTAGACATTTACTTGGTCTATATTCTCACTCATATTTTATAAAAAAAAACTAACCATTCCTTATTCTTAGATTAAAACACCAATTCTTTGCATATAAGACAATGTGTCTTATGTTAAGATCTACACACATTAAAAGCTATTTTTCAAGCAATTTGGCAACATTTCCTGGTGTTTTCATTTTTTCAGCTATTAAAATAATATTGCAAGTTAGCCTACCCCACGCGCTAATCTTTGGTTGGTAGCTTAGTTTTGCAATAAATTTTTTGGAAAACAATCAGATATCAAGATAATATACTGTGGCTATACTTAGGTTAAGTTTTGTTTTGAATTTTGAGTTGCTACCACCACTGTAGTATTGCTAAAAAATACAATTATTATTTTATTTTTATGTCAGGTATATGATTAGATAAATGGGTTCGAGTAAAATAAATGAGTAATGCTACATGCAGAGTATGTAAGCTTATAAATTAAAAATATTTTTGTTAGACTCATGCTTGTTTAATAAATTAAAGAAACAATTTTTTATTATTTTCTAGAGTAGCAGGAAAAAGTGTATCAATGCTCACATCGTTTTGAAATGCCCATAAATTTGTTAGAAAAGCTAAGCACGTGATTCTATTTGCAAATGCTACTTTCACAGTAGGACTTTCAAATAAAATTAGCCATCTCTTATTAACATGACTACTTACTGAGTTATTACTCCTCAAAGTTAAAAGTCAAAAACATTGATACACTTTTACCTGCTACTGTATAAACATAAAACACAAAGATTTAATATAATAAATCACATAATTTATGGTTTTTTGCAGTTTTAAAAACAAATTAATAATTAAATACTAACCTTTTGAGAAAGTTTTATGTTTTCCATTTTTTGTTTTTTTTATAAATATTTTATAATGTTTTCAAATTGTACAAAAAATTGAGTTTACTCTTTGTTTTTTGTAATTTCTTATTTAACAAAGAAAATTATAATTCTTTGTTTGTTGTTTAAAAAGATATATTTCTTTGTTTTTTTTTGTACAAGAAAATTATAATTTTTTGTTTTTTGTACAAAAAAATTTTAAATCTTACTTTTTGTACAAAAAAATAATAATTCTTTGTTTAAAAAAGTTTTTTTAATAATTATATTAAAAAACAATTTAATTTATGTTTTAACAATTATTTTTGTAAAATTCCAAAAACTTTTTAATGTAACTTTAAAAGTTGAAGGAATCCTGGTGAAAAAATTATTTGACATATTTCTGGTTTTTTCATTATCAATATATTTAAATACTTAAAATTATAATTTATCTGTATACCAATTTAAAATTTAAGATAACTAGTATGTCATTTTTTGATTGTATTGATTTTGATTGTATTGATTTTGATTTTTGTAATTACCAATGCATAAATGCTAGGTTTTTATCCAATAATTCTTTTGAAGATATTGTACAATCTTTTGATGCAAATAGTGAAGACTACAATTGTTACATATACGCAACAATGTTTGCTATGCACAAACGAGGTTTAAGTAATAACGAAATACTTGATAAATTTAGAAGTATGCCTGCTTTTGTAAATAATGATTGCGTCTTAATTGTATTTAATTTAGTAGAATTATCAAATGACATTAAGGGTTTACAAAATTACATAATTCAACTCTCAGAAAACTATGCTCTATCATCAATTGCAATGTTATTAATTATTGCTCAAGTACCGCAACATAATTATATGAACATATTGGATAACATACAGTATTATAGTATACATACAGACTTAAAAAAAGCTTTAAATATTTATAGCTGTAATGAAGTTGACATGGCTGATTTAGTCAAATTAGAAAATATTAAAACTAGAATCATTAACTTGAAAAAATTTTTACATAATTTCGAGAAAGAAAAAATTAACATATGTAAGGCATTAGAAAAATTATATTTTGAAAACGTACAGTTAGCTAATGAAATAAATATTATATATCAAGACGTTTTTAATTTAGACTATAACAGACTATTAAATCAAAATAATAGTGAAAACTTAACTACTATAATAAACGAGTGGCATTTGTCACAGTAATGTTCTTGAGAATATTTGTTTTGTCAATATTTTTTTTAATATTTAAAATAGTATTTACTATAAAAAAAGGTATCAACAAAATTGTATCTAAACTTAAGATTTTGTTTGTATATTAAACAGTTAAAAAAATTAAACATATTTAGAAGTGTTCTGTTCATCAGTTGGCTCTGACGGTTACCAAATGGCGCCACACAATTGTGTTGAGCAGAACCACCGATGATGGCAGAAATGTTGATCTATCAAAAAATGGCGAGCCAGGCATAATAATGGATTAGGCAGTGGCAATTGTGGTATGCCCAGTTACATGCAATAGTTGTAAACAAATTGATAAGGTGAACAGCAGAAATGTCAGTTACAGTGGCAGGTAAAAGTGTATCAATGTTTTTGACTTTTAACTTTGAGGAGTAATAACTCAGTAAGTAGTCATGTTAATAAGAGATGGCTAATTTTATTTGAAAGCCCTATTGTAATAATACAATTTGCAAATAGAATCACGTGCTTAGACTAACTGGCTAGAAAGTTATGGGCATTTAAAAACGATGTGAGCATTGATACACTTTTTCCTGCTACTCTAGAAATTTATAAAAATTGTTTCTCTAATTTAATAAAAAAGCAAAAGTCTAATTAAATCCTTTTTATCTTATAACCTTACACACTCTGCATGTATTACTACTCATTTATTGCATATTGACCCATTTATCTAATCACTTCCCTGACATAAAAATAAAATAAAAAATGTATCTCTTAGCAATACCACAGTAGTGATAGCTCCTGAAAAATCATAACAAAACTTAACCTGAGTATAGCCACAGTGTATTATTTTGATGGTTGACTGATATTCAAGAACTTTGTTGCAAATCTAGGCTACCAATTAAAAATTATTGTGTGGGGTAGGCTAACTTGCAATCATATTTAAATTGCTGGAAAAATGAAAAACAAGCAGATGTTGCCAAAATTCTTAAAAAGTAGCTTTTCATGTGTGTAGATCTTATTGTGTGACACAATGTCTAATATGCAAAGAATTGGTGTTTTAATCTAAGAATAAAGAAACATTAGTCTTTTTCAACTAATATGTGTGAGCAAATTAATTAAACAAATGTCAATAAAGAATGCATTCTAGTCACCTGAATATTAGTTTTAAAATTGTAACATACTGATATCAGTCTGTTTGGTATAAATATACTAATTTACAGCTAGAAAAATGATGCTGTAAAAACAAAATAGTGCCATGTTTGAAAAACAGACATGTTTAAAGATAAAACGGTAAATTTTCAAGCTGTATCACTGTTATGAGAAGTGATTAAATAAACTAAAACAAAAACACACACAACCAGCATCACCAGATAAACAATCACTAATGTGATCTTAATTTTTAATTGACTGATTATGAAATTAGAATTAAATAAATATTGATTTTTAGAATTGTAACACCAAGCATAGCCCCAAATTACTCCAGGAATGGCACACTGAGCAGTCAGTTAAGATTAAAAAGTAGCCTGCACAGTTTTAAAAATTAAAAACAACTAATGGCATGTGAGTTATAGTCCAGAATTTCTGCCAGTGCTTTGATATGTGACTGCCTATTGATGTGAACAAACACTGGGTAAGAAATGTGGAAACATACTACACAATCACCAAGTAAAAGTGTTCCATAGTAACAGGCAATGGACCTGTTTGTTACACACATGTTAGTTTTAAAAAAGGGCATGTGGTGTAGGATTAAATATTTTTTACTTATTAATATATTTATTTTTGTAACAGCAGGAAAAAGTGTATCAATGCAGAGGTGATTTTCAAATGCCCATAACTTTGTATTTAGTAAAGCTTAGCACGTGATTTTATTTGCAAATGGTTCAATCACAATTGGGCTTTCAAATAAAAGTAGTCACCTCTTGTTAACTTGACAACTTGCTGAGATATTACTCTTCAAAGACAAAAGTCAAAAACATTGATACACTTTTTCTTGCCACTGTATATACAGGGCTGGCAAAACGTTCGAGGAATTTCACTTTTTTGCATAGCAATATTTAAATTGTATTATTGATAAAACAATTACATTTTCAGCTATTTTTGGTATAATTTAAACGGATTTTTGCCAGTTTTCTAAAATATTTTTTAAGAATTAAAAATATTATTTTTGTAAATATAAAAATATTATTTTGTAAATATAAAAATGCAATCACAAATTTAATTTAATATAAAAATTTAATAATTAAGCTTTATTTTGAGCTGCAACAAAAAATATTATTAAGGCTTAAAAATTTTTTACACAAAATATAACTTATAACGCACTTTATAAAAATGCATTTTGTTTTACATTTGCAGGTACAGTAACTAAAATATAATATATAAAGTTTTTACAAAATTTGAGCAATTTTTCTATATAAATTGACATCTTTATTAATATATTAAAAAATCAATACTTAATAAAAACATAACAACAAACACTCAAAATGTAGCACATATGCTCTACTGTTATGTGAAAACAAATGAGATTTTATGGGTAAAAGGTTTAGCCGCAGTAGACAAAAGCGTAGTTTTTTTACTTCATTGACTTAATATTAAAATCAATTATTATAAAGTTGGTTTTTTATTTTCTACACCAAATGACAATATAAATTTACGGAAATTTAAATTGATGTAATATACCTGTTGAGCTTTGTATTGCGCAAAATTAAAATAAATTAGAGCAGGTAACGCGGTCTGTGCAAAATATGGTTTGTCAATTTTAACACTCTAAAAAGTCTTAAAACTTTAATTGCAATTGTCTTCAGTCCAGCAAGTTAAATACTTGTTTAAGCTAAGTAATAAAATTCTATGACCTGGATGTTAAAACTAGTTATAAAAAAATTGAGATATTCAATCATTTACATGTTGTTTCTCCGAACTTTTTGCCAGCACTGTAGAGGGAATCAAAATAAAATGGATCGTCACAATCTACTGTTTCAAAAGGATCGACGTACATTGTTTGGGCTTTCTCGTGCCATCAAATTTGCGCAGCAAGGGAATCAGTGCGCACATACAAAAAGTGCACATTGTGACCGTATCCATTACTTATCTCTGTATTTTCTCATCCCACCCTTTCAGTTTTTTAGTTATACTTTTTCTTTTCCATGTCGCAGAATAACGAAAACACGCTCGAAGCCATCTATAAAGAAAGGGGCTACTCTGATCCGTTCTTCCTTTCGGCGGTCCGAAAGCTGGATACCAAGTGTGAGCGTCGTCTTCGTCACATGAGCGGGGTCCTTCGTACCAAGCAAAATTGGATGGAAAAACTTAATGACTCGGACATCCGTGGGCGCTGGGAAGCTGAAGCCAAGGAGCAGGGTCTAACTGACGCCGAAATTGCTTATGTGTTTGACGAGCTAGCGTATTACGCTACTTTGCATACTCCGGGAAGCGGAATCATGATGAGTGCAGTTGAGCAAGTATGGATTTCGGACAGTCTTATCTCCGAAGAAACTGCTACCGAGCTGCTGCGCTATGCGTCTATTCTGGAAAATGTACCGGATAACGAGATCGACTGGCACCCCAAGAGCAACAACCAGGTGCGCAACCTGATCCACCCGTCGCTCTATCCGCTGGTGTATGCAAAATCCAGTTTTGTAGATACGCCGATTGAGTCTCCTGAAGCTGCGCTAAACCTGACCACCTATGGAACCTTTCCCGGCAATATAGAGAACTGGGACACTCAGGTTAAAAGGGCGTATTCAATGACTCCAGAGGGCGCAAAGTACAATATCTACCCGTACTCTGTGTCGCCCAACTACAGAGCCAATGACCAAAAGTTCTGCTGGCTGCCAAGCGAGTTCCTCGTAGCCGAGGATGGCGCAGTGACAATCAAGTCGTACATTAACAATTTGCACCCGGTCAAGCACGCGGAGCTCTACCCAACGATTGCAACTATCTTTGGAAAGTTTGTGCCTCTTCTCGAAAACGTAATCACTGACATTCTCTTTACTCGTGAGCAACGCGTTATTCCGGATTACGAAAACTGGCTGATCGCCGATGGACCAGAGCCTGAGGATTATGATGCTGAGGACTTTGACGAGCGCTACGAAGAATGGGAGGAGAACAAGCGGTTTGTTGAGCCTCAACCAGATACCTTCAAGACCCCTGCAAGACCAACGACACCATTCAGCCTGCGTGGCCGACGCCTGCAAGCTATTGTAAAGATGGCCAACATTGAGTTGACTCCTGAAAATCCGAAATACAATGGCGGAAGCTGGCACGTCGAGGCGCTAGCAAACGAGCGCATCATTGCCACGGGTATCTACTACTACGACGTCGAGAACATAACTGAGAGCAATCTGGCGTTCCGTGAGATGGTTGACGAGGACATTGACTACGAGCAGAGCGACCAACGTGGCCTGGATCTTGCATATGGCATTTTTAGTGAAAACAACACTGAGGGCGAACGCGACGATTTTGAAATCCCAATATCTCAGGAAATCGGTCATGTAGTATCGCAGAAAGGCCGCTGCATTGTGTTTCCAAACACATACCAGCACCGAGTCTCTGAGTTTGAGCTGGCAGACCCTACCAAGCCCGGCTACCGCAAAATCCTGGCGTTCTTCTTTATCGACCCTGTTAATCCGATTGTATCCACTGAGATTGTGCCTCCGCAGCAGCAGAGTTGGTGGAGCGAAAAGGTGCTTGACGTTCCCCGGATTGGTAATTTGCCGCTTGTTGTCACCGACAATCTGTTAAGGCATGTAGACTTCCCGATATCGCTCGAGGATGCAAAGGAAATTCGTCTTGAGCTGATGGCCGAGCGCACTGCAAAGAACAGTAGCCACGGGTCGACGTTCTTTACGCCTAGCTTCAACTTTTGCGAGCATTAACTGTAGGCTGACACAGCAAAGTAAACACGACTCAGCCAATCACGATCACTTTTTCGTGAGATTGATTTTAACTACGCTTTTAAAGCTTTTCTTCAGCACGTTGCCCAACGCTGCTAATTTTTCTTTATTTTGAATTTCCATATACATTTACCAGCGGTTGTTGTTATAATCTAATGTCTCAATTTACACGACAGAGCGCATACACGCGTCCCGACAGTCGTGCAAGCCAGGTTTCTGGGTACAACGACGGTTTCGGCGGCGGGCGCTTTACAAATGCGCTGAGCGCGGCAATCAAGCGTGACGACGGTGGATGGCCAGGCCATCAGGCAGGAGCAGCTAATATTCCTGCGGTCAGCTCACCCGAAGAGCAGTTGGAAGAGATTGAGCAGAAGGTGACTCTGGCACTTCAGGCGATCGACGCAAACTTTGATCGGTGCCAGCGGACGATGGCGCGCTCGGTGATGCCCAAAGTGGAGCGCCTGGCGCAGCTGTCGAGCGAACTTTTGTCGGCGTCGCAGCCTTGGCTGCAGTTCTTTATGGCTGTGGCATCTGCTGACGATGAGCAGGGCTTAATGTCCAGCGTGCTGACCCTAGACGACAATGTCTCGCGGCCAATGGGGCTGGCACAGCAAAGGGTTGTTGAGGAGATGCCGCGGCGTGGCGAGATTACAGCGCGGTTTCCGCCATCAAAAGAGGAGGAATGGGTCGTTGACGAGGAAGAGGAGGAGGAAGAGGATATTGACGCAGACATTGCTACGCCGCAGCTAACGTCAAGGTTTATGACCCAGGAGTTGGGCACGCCGGCGGCAATTGGGCGCAAGCGTCTGGCGGAGCAGCTTGGTAGTGCGAGTGCAAAGAAGCGGCGTGTCGGGGGTACTCCAATGAAAAGCAATGGAGCTTCTGAAGCTGCACCGACTGCGGCGCCTCCGAGGACGCCTGTGTCGCTGATGCGCGCGCTTGTTGGTGGTAGGGAGCGCAGAGGAATGCCGGGAAGCGCAGCGTCGTTTGTTTCCAAGAGTTCGTCGCTGGGCACTGAGGACTTGATGCCCGAGACCAGTCCACCGCATACTACCACGTTTACCCTACCTACGTCGCGAAGAAGCCGTGTGGCACCGGCTATCCAGCAAACAACGGTACATGAGGAAGAAGAAGACGACGAGCTGATGGACCAGGTAAACGTGATGCTGAGTCGCTACAAGAGCCCAGCCTCGGAAGCACCCAATGCAATGTCAGTAAGCTCGGTGGCGAGCGTACGGTCGGTAGGCAGCGTGGCCAGCGTGATGAGCATTTCAAGCATGGCTAGCTTAAGTAGTGCAGGGAAGGAGGGGCGTGCGCTGGCGCAAAAGTATGCGAGCCCTGAAGAAGTGCGTGTGCAAGGTTTGAGGGCTGACATGGAGGAGATGCTCGATGAGATTGAGGCAGCGCAGCAGCAGCAGCAACAGCAGGACTCGGAGACGCCGGCTGAGGAAACCAGCGCTCCGGTGGAGTCTGCTGAGCATGAGGACGATCTTGACGACGATATTCCCCCGCCGCCGCAGATTTCCAGCAACCTCGAAGGATCAAGCGTGGTGGTGACTGCTGACACTCAAGAGGTTGCGCCAAAAGAGCCACCTGTACCGGCGCCAGTATCAGCACCGTTAGCAGCACCAACAAACGCTGCAACAGTTTCGGCCAATGTTGCTGCGCGTCAAGCATTTGCCGAGAATGTGCTGCGTATGGAGCTTGAGGAAATGGACAACGAGAACATGACCATCGGACACATGTCGCCGCTAGCCAACCGCGGGCGAGCACGACTGGTTGGTCCCGACCCCCGGTTGCAAACATCAGGTGCCCAGTTCCACGCACTCGGCAGCACTCTAGACGACCCCTTCGGTCCCACGCCCGAGCGGCCGCCGCGCACCGAGTACTCGCTGCGTCAGCCGGGCAGTGAGCAGCACCATATGACTCGCGAGTACGTTCCATCTGATTCTGCGCAAAGCATGGCTCGATCTGAGGGAGGATTATACACGGCGAGTGCCTCTGCGTGGGATGCGTCTGCGATAGGGCGGCGTGTGGCCAGTGCGCTGGGGTCGGATGCCACGGCGACATTCGATGAGCACACGCGCGAGGGAGCGAATGATCAGCTTTCCAATGACAACAGCTTGACCATCGACGGGTTTACGCAGGAGGTGGCGACGATTGACGGAACAACGACGATACTACCGACTCGTGAGATGTTGCAGCGCGCTGCGGCGCAGGCTGCCGAAAGCGAGGCGTCAGGAGTGGTCGAAGACCAGACTGCTGATATTGCAGTAGAGAACGGTAACGACGATTCGTTTTTGTTTACTGCAGACCTGCAGGAGAGTGCGGAGTTGGTCCAGGTGTTTGATCTGGAGGCTTTCCCTCCAGCGTTTAGGAGCGAGCCGGCTGCAGGGCAGCTGATAGAGCTGTGGGAAATGATGCGGGCGACGGAGCGGATCTGGACTCTGGCGCAGGTCATGGAGGATGCGAAAGAAAGGGACGCGGCACGGCTGGGTGGTTTGGGTGAGAGCGTGTTTGTCGTGCTGCTTGATCTGCTTGAGCGTCGGCGGCTCCTGCGCAAAGTATCTGATGGTCTGTGGACAGCCCATTAACTTGTTGCGTGTGCTTTTTTTGTCCTGCAAACACGACAAATAACGCAAATCGGATCAGGGGGACAATAAATCGGGGGCAAACCGAGAAAATCGCCCTTTTTTAGAATATCACAGTTCTTTTTCTACTCTATATCTGAACACTACAAATATTTATTTGTCGTATCCAACACATCCCACACGTAAGTGCTCGATTTTATACATGCGGATGGATGCGTCTTCGAGGAATACATCATGAGCTAATCTGGTCGGCGGCAGTAACAGCGGACAGAGATGGATCAGAGATACAGCAGTTTGAACAGGTGGAATGTGTGAAATTCGAATTGTGAATCTCGTGTGCTTCTTGACCCAGATTCAGAATGAGATTCACTGTAAACGCTAGAGTGGTGGCTTTGGTCTCTATATGTGCTAGCTCTTACCCAGACGTTCTTGCGTGTTATACAACCAGAGACCAGTAATAGGCTCGCGCCCCTGTAGCTCTTTCTTACTTGCTCGCATGTTGCAGGCGTATTTCGCACGTTTGATCAAAATTAGTCTTTATGGCTGCATTTTACACTAGCAACGTTTAAAACTGTCTGCGACTTGTTGCTTATTCGCAACCATACGCGTTTCTTGATACTCAGTCTACTAACGCATATTTATTTCTGATCTTTTGAACACACCGATCCTTGTCCATATACCGCTATAGCAATAAGAGATGTCTGTTGCCTCTTCGAACCCGTTCGCGCTGCTGTCCGACTCGACCGGCGAGGTTGACGTTGCCGCCGTTGCTGCCAAGCAGGCCAAGAAGGCCCCCGCCAAGGCTGCCACCCCTGCTGCCCCCGTCAGCGACCGTGCCCGCCCTGCCGAGCGCACCATCAAGAGCGGCTACCCGTCGCGTGGTGGTCACCGCCGTGTCGTCGGCCGTGACAACGCCGAGACCCCCGCCTACCCCGAGCGCGTCAAGGATCACTCGCGCCCCGCTCGCGAGGGCCAGCGTGGTGGCCGTGGTGCCTTCCGCGGCCGTGGTCGCCAGTTCGACCGCCACAGCGCTACCGGTCTTGTCGACTCGGAGAAGAAGGAGAAGCAGGGCTGGCTCGGCGACGAGAAGGCTCTCGTTGAGGACGATGCCAAGGCTGCCACCGAGGCCAAGAAGGACATCGCCGAGGGCGGTGCTGCCACCCCTGTCGTCGAGGAGGAGCCCGAGGAGGTCATCAAGACCTTCGATGACTACCTTAAGGAGCGCGAGACGGCTGCCGATAACGCCCGTGAGCTGCGCAAGGCCAACGAGGGCGGTGTTGACAAGAGCCAGCTGAAGAACGTTGTTACTCTTGAGCGTGAGGAGGAGGACTACTTTGCTGCCACCGCCGGCCAGAAGTCGCGGAAGCAGCGTGAGCGCAAGGAGAAGACCTACGTTGATATCGAGCAGCGCTTTGATGAGCAGCGTCGTGGTGCCTTCCGCGGCGGCCGTGGTGGCCACCGGGGCGACCGTCGTGGCGGCAACGGCTCGAGCCGTCCTGCCCGCGTCAACATCAACGACGAGCGTGCCTTCCCCTCGCTCTCGTAAGCATATTCAGTAATATCGTGCTGTCGTTTATAGCATGCTCAAACGGTGTACCGAAAAAGATGGGAGGTACGAACGGAGGGTTTAAAATCGACTGAGACAACATTCATTTTCTACACTCCTTTTTTTCCCTCTACTTTCTTCAAAACAAACAAAATCAAATGTACATTGCAATGATATTACAGCTATTTAATATTTACGTAAGCACTGTAAGCATAGGTTTGCTTTAAATGCGTGTTATACTCATAGACTAGAACTGTTTAACTAGGTATTGGGCGGAATGTCAATTATCTGTATGAAACGATATTTGGCGTGTTGGAGTTACTTTCGGGATTAGATATTCCTCGGGATTTCAACTTATTCTAAACATATATACTCACAAAAACAGGGGCACAATTTATATGTTAGACAAGTGCATCTGCTACTAAAATGTCTAAACCGTATTCAAGAGTTGAATTTTGTTCGAAATGATTATATCAAGTACCAGGATGCCAACATCTTTAATATTATTCACATGTGGGTCAAATAAACTATTTAAAATTTTAAACTAGGCGGAACCGGAATCCATAATCAGGATTGGCTGATGCTGGCAGCAACTCGTCGCGCCATATGCTAAACAGATCCTTGCGTGTGTCGTCCATGTCAACGACGACGCGCATCTTGTCGTCCTGCCAGCAGTCGATTATCACTAGCTTTAGGCGATTAACCTTGAGATCTTTATCTGAAAGAAGCTTTAGTACCCGATTCGGTGTCCCTACAGCAATGTCCACAGGTGACTTTGCCAAAAGCTTTTTGTGTTCTTCCAACTTGACGTGTCTGCTGAATAGCTTGAGTACTGGTCGCTTAGGTGAAGACAGCGGCCGCAGTACCTTGAGTAGCTCAATCACTCTTAATGCCGAGCTACAGATCACTAGGACCTGGGGCGCACCCAGCATAATCTTATTCTTGGCCTTTCCTGCCGACACTACCGTTTTTACCAAATCTTCCATACTCTCGATAGCATCATTCTCCGTAGGGTACATGTGTTTAGGCAGCATTTTGATGTCGTCAAGCTCGAGCGCGGTGATTCCCGGATATGCTTTCTGCATGTATTGGTTCCAGAGCTCTGCCTGCTCGGAGAGGTCTGCTGGGACACTAAACTTCTGAATCTTGCCTGCCTTCTTTTGCTTCTTTGGTGCCACGGACCCTTCTGCGGGGGAATGCGATGGTGAGTCAGGCTGTAGTGAGCGTTTGGCTGAAGACTTGTGTTGTGTTTTTACCGCTGGCGCTGGCGACTCGTCCTCCGAAGAAGGAGAAGAGTCAGTAATGGCATCAAGGGCAAAGTCGTCGTCGAGATCATCGGCTGCGTGGTTTGATAGCTTTTTAGACGGCATTTTGAATTAGTATAAAGTGAGCTAGAATGAGCAAAGAAAGGTACACGAGTCGCAGCAAACGAGAACGTATCTGCTAAAAATTATCTTTTTCTGGGTATAATCAGATCATTAATCGAGTATTTAATTGACTGATCAGACCTGGTGTTGTGGACCGCATTGTTTCCCAGATACAGCAGGTGATTCGATCTGTCACATCTTATTGTGTAGTGCATGACGTTGTTGCCTGAGAACAACAGTCGTCTATTCTCACTCCGCCATTTATTATTCTAAATTCCTAATATTCAGCCTCATCTAGCATTTTCAACTTTATTCGAATGTCAAGCAATCAGACACCGGCTCTAACTGGAG